>VYXD01012043.1:0-36987 GCA_013397195.1 Hylia prasina | reverse complement strand
AAAAAAAAAAGTCTTCTGCAGTTTGAAGACTAGAACACCAAAACTAGTGACTGAAGAGATTACCATAACAAACCTGCAAAAACACATGCAGAAACTGGCACACAAATACAGTTTGAGTAATTGGGTACAAAAATTATCACACCCAAACCCCTTAAAAATAGCTGAACATAAATGACTGCAAATAATTAGTTATTGATCAGTTACATTAAAAAGCTGCACTTCCCCTATCTAAGCCCACTTGTACAGACCTGGGTGACTGAACAAACCCTGGTCTTCCTTAAGCAAGGTTCAAATGCTTATTTGCTGTGCACTGATGCCACCACCTGGCTGTTTTCATAACTCAAAATTCCTGCATCTACTACTTAATTTTACTTAGGTTTTTCTTTTTCAAGGCAGCAAAAGCAGCTCATCTGAGCAAAAAATACTTAGCCCATTAAAATTTCTCTATTGTCACCTACAAAAAGACTACAAAACATTGTATGGGAATAAATTGATGCCTGACAAGTATGTGACAGTCAAGCTCTTGCATGACTACCAGAGGTGCCCAACAAGGTATGCTCCATGACACCTTCACATGCTGGCCACAACCTCCAGAGCTTCTTCATTTCCTCAGTTCAACACCACAGAGCCCTAAGGGCAAAAGCTATTTGTTGTTCTCAGCTACCACCTACTACTAGAAGAACTGAATATATTTTATAGCAAAACAAGTACATGCTATACCCTCATCCCACACAGATGCTTGAGCCAATAGCTCAGCAGAAGGCATCCAGCTATTCTGAGCCCAGCCTTTATTGAAGCCTCCTTTTTGGAATTATCATGTCCTTCCAGTTTCACGCATGGTTCAGTCTGTACCCTAGAAAACCACAAGTTAGCAAGCCAGATAATTTGAGGTAGAAACAAAAATGTGAGTGGCCACAACACCTGGGCTGAACCAAAACAGCTCAGCAAAGTCTAAACTGTATTCCATGAGAAATGGCCCATAATCCTCATGTGGGTAAACACAAGGCTCTCAGGGAGCCAGTGGGGCCTAGAACTTCAGGGACAGAGAAACAGATAGGTATATCTGAGATAGGTGAGAGTGGATTAATACAAACTTCTCCAGGGGTTGAACATGGTCCTCTGGGAACTAATAGCCCAACAGTAACAGTGTGCATTAAGATAAGGGTCAAATATACATCCCAGTGTTGAGGAAGGCTGAAGGACAAGTAAGCCAGTACAGGCTGTGCTTCCACACCACATGAGGTCTTGCTCACCACCCACCTGACTGGAGGGAGTATCTGATGGCCAGAAGATGTGAAAGCTTCTCCAAGGATGAGGCTGACCTCGGCTTTCTTCCTGCAGCTGGCCCACGACTTGCTATCAAAAACCAGGATGTGTGAACTGAGGGAAATCAAATGCCTCCTGAAGACATTGGCGTTCCCACCACCACCCCAGTCTCCTGCCTCTGAGCTTTAGTGAGTCTGGCACATAGGCTGTTCAAGAACTGCTGTCAGGCCTGCTCTAAATTGTAGGCAGCTGTGACCAGGGCTGTCTACAAGCTTTTCCTTCTCACTTGTACCTTAGACCGCAATCATGAACAGCACTCCTTCCAGTACAGCCTTCCCTCAGCAATCAATGCTTGAAATCTTGTAATACTAGCTTGTCTACCTCCCACTGGCCTGCTACACGTTTGGAAAATCATGTCAGCAAGCAGGACAACCACATCCTTTTTCTCCTGCCACCCCAGGGGCACTTAGCCCATAATGAATCCATGACTGCAGCCGCTTACTGAAAGAGCAGCTCTGTACCTGACATCCAAATCGCTAATCCTGAAGTGATCACACAGTGGTAAAAGGCACCTGCTCTAGAACAAACTTCATGCTGTTGCTCCCAGAGTCTGATTAAGGAACAGCAGCCATGGAATTGCCATGCTTGTTGGAAAGTGGAAGGGAAAAAACATTACTACAGTGTCAGCAGGTAACTGGTTTTCATTCCAAGTAAACTGACACCTCAAGCAGTGTTTGTCACTGCTACTGTTCACAGGATTGTGTGCAGTGTCATCACCTCACCCCCTACAGCACTTAGAGAGAAGACACTCTGTTGTCTCTAGTAATTGATGGTTACACAGGCCCCTTATCCTTGTGTGCAGTCCACATAATTCCTTGGACAGACCTCATATGACAGGAAGGACTTTGAGGCAAAATTGTTTCATGGTAGATTTCTCCTCCACCTCACAGCCCTATGAAACTGCTTTTAAAGGCCTAAAGCAGCCCTCCTTTCAGATTAGCAACTCTCTGTCTCTCCACACACTCAGGGCCCATGTGCTAGCTCCAGCTGCAGCCTCACACGCTTGTCCTCCTCCAGGCAAACAAGCTGCATAGGAAAACAGTAAATTCACCTGGGTTGAATCTCAGTAGCAGAGAAAGCTGAATACTTCTGAAGAGATCTCTTCAGTATCACTGTAGTAAAGACAAATGCTATGACACCTCAAAATGTTTGTTGCTCTGGTCTTCCTCATCCTTTTTGAACTGTACCCCATACCCCAACTGCTGATCTTCTGGTAGTCAGGGACTATTGAAGTGCACAGCCTCTTCCTACTGCTGCTGCGTTATCCAGCCACCAAAGATTTCATCCCTCTCACGACAGACTGAAAAATGAGTATTTAACTGCAGCCTAAGGTACCACCATACTGCAACACCTGGGAAGCCAAAGAGACTTTGCCACCATTGTCCCTTTCTTCTTTTCTGCCCAATCAGAGCAACAGAAAGCATGAAAGAAAGAACAGAAAGGATATTGTGTACATTGTGAGACTTCCCCTATACAGACTCAGTAGTGGGACTCAGTAGTTTGGATCATTTACACCATGGGCATACACAAGGAACAAACTTCTGCTGCATAAAACTAACCCAAAAGACCTAATTAGCATATAAGAGCAGAAGCTCTGCAATCCAAAGCAGTACATGAGGACAATCAGAAGGATTCACTTTAATGCCACAAAATTGCCTTAAACTCATTGCAAATAACCAGTGGAACCTGGCTAAGCATCAAGTGATTCCCTCAACACAGGTCTGAACTGTGCAAATCTCTTTTCATGCAGTACATGCCCATAATACTAAGCCCATAATGAAGAAGAACTACGTAACTAAAAGAAACACAAATGATACAGTATTTGGTTAGGTAAGGTGTCAAAATTTAATACCAGCCCTATTCTGATAGCATCTCCCAATTAATATTCCACATAAAAGCCAAAACCATTAGATTTTATTTTCTGTAGTTCTGATATATACCAGACCTAAACATACTTCATACTTTTTCTTACATATTTTCCACCAGTCTTTCTCCATCTCTAGAAAACAATGCAGATAATCCATAATCTCCCCAAACTTGGTTAGACTTAAACCAGAAGATTCCAGAGGTGGGGGAAGAAATCCAGAAATCTTCACCTAAGACAAAGACTAATTCTTCTACACTTTTCATGGGAGCTCTGACTCTCTCTACCCCTCACTACCCTCTTCAGAATCCTCAGATAATTTAAGAGATTTCACAAAGTCTGCAAAACTTCTGGGAAATAAATTTGTACGTCTAACTGAGGTAAGCCTAGTTTCAGTGCATCAAGATCTGAGTTATGAAGCCATGCCCACATATTTCAGTACTGATGAAGGAATAAGGTTTTCACATGAGACAAGAGCAGGATAAACATGGAAAAGTGTCAGCTCTGCAGTTGCAGTAACAGCTTTCCATGCACTATCCTTCTACCACCAGATGGCATCTGCATGCCGGACCAATTGGAACAACAAAAAAAAATTCATCAAGCAGATTT
This sequence comes from Hylia prasina, assembly GCA_013397195.1. Classification (NCBI taxonomy): domain Eukaryota; kingdom Metazoa; phylum Chordata; class Aves; order Passeriformes; family Sylviidae; genus Hylia; species Hylia prasina. The sequence continues at coordinate 33,188 of VYXD01012043.1, read as the reverse complement.
GGTCTTTTTTTTATTAAGTAACCATGCTAATTCATTGTAACACTATTAGTATAAACAAGTCAGTCCAAGTTACAAAGTATGTCTTCTTACTCTAGGTGGTAAAGGCACAGCAAGAGCCTCTAAGGCCCACCATGTCAGTCATTTATTGTATCTTTAGGTAAGAGCCTTGAGTAGGAATGAATTAAATATTATATTTGTTCTCCAGTACTGCTTCAAGAAAAGGGCCTTAAGTCTTTTAGCTCATTCTCTCAACTCAGTCTCCTGGAAACCAGATGCAATTAAGGTGCAGCTAAGATGCCTATTAAAATGCAACTCTCCTAAAATGTTCCCCCTCACAGCATTCCATGAAAGTGTTACGCATTCAGTCTTTCTGGAAGTCGCAAACAGCCACCCAGGAACAGGAACATGAAATATAAAAAGGAAATATTCTGGGGTAGCTAATAGAAAACTACTGATTCATACATGCCCAAAAATTTGACAAGACAGTGAGTTACAAGGGCAACTGCAGAAATGCTGCTTGGATGTCAGAAGGAACAACATGAAATACTTGTAACTCTTTTCACATTACATTTGTTGGGACTTCAAAACAATGGAGAAAAACTGGAATATACAATGGAATATATTCACTCGCCACAGTTGTCCTCTGCATTCATCAATGTTGTGCACTCCTCTGTGTCACATCATGAGCTGCACTAGTTTTATCCTCATACCATTTTTTCTGGTTAAGCCTTTTTAATAATTAATTGGATCCATCCACAGCATTCTCTTTTGCACTCTGAAGAGTCAAACCTTTAAAGCAATAGGAGGACGGCAAACTCTCTACCAAGAAAAAATCAGTAGCTTAATTATTTTGCTTTCTGCAAATATAATTTACTATTTTTGAATATGAACCATCTGTAAGAATAGACAAACTATAATCCTTCCTATTTGTTTTACCTCCTCCCTTTAACAGTAACTCTGGTGAAGTTAAAACACTAAACATCTGGGCATGTCTAAACTATTTAAAGAGGATTTTTTTCAAGTGGTGCTCATTTCTACAGTTCAGCCTATGAGCTTCTTATCTTTCACATAAAACCTACATCTTCACCTGAAGATACGGAAGTTTTTGTTGTTCTTTCCTGGCAGCTGGATCTAGTTATCACCTGCCTTCTGATATGGCTGCATCTAAGACTTTGTCTGCAGCAGACTAAAAGGAAGCTTGGGCTGCAGATTCTGTCAGCAAAGGCAGTGAAACCCAGCAAAGGGGCTGTACTAGGCCACAGGCAGTGCATATACTCTGCTTAAAGCTCCACCCATTCTGACCCTTTGAGGCAGCAATGAGTTTTTCTTAGAAAAAATTACTGTAGTCACGTACTGGCAAGGTACATGGGGGTGGCAAACACTTACTTTGAATTGTTCTTCAAAGTCTCATTTCTTGGGACACAGAGATGCAGAGATTAATGAGTTGAAACAGGATACTGAGAAAAAGAATGAAGTATCTTCATTACCCATTATTATTTATTTTAACAAGGCACTAGATACAAAACAAGTAACCAGACAGCTTAGATGTTTTCCCAACACCTCAAGTTCTCTGCAGGGAAGATGCGCAGGCACTATCAGTACCAGAAATCCATAGATGCGAATTTTGCAACAGACTCAGTAGTGGCTAAACCTAAACAAGTACCTAAACCTGTGTCCTATCTGCATAACTTCATTACTGACCCAACACCGAGTTCCAGTCACACAGTTTTTCAGTCCAACATGGCCTGAGGTTCCTTCAGCTTTGATCATCTGGTACATGCAGTGAGAACCCTTGGTCACAAGCCCGTGAGTTGCATGCAGCCACCTGGTCAGATGCTGTCCCCAAAACCCTGGAAAGCCTTTGAAACAAGACAAGCAAAACCCACTTATGATCCAGGTGAAAAAAGGATGCAGCTGCACTGAGGGTGAACTTCAAGCTTCTGCTGCTAATTAGCAGAACCAAAAAAAGTGATTCAACAAAAACAGAACAAATACATCCAGGGCTTTGCCTACATGTCCCAACCCTGGTTTTGATACATTGAGTTCCTTTTTATTGACAAGAATGGCTATGTGCATGAACTTTATTGCAAACTTGTATCAAAAAATCACCCTTGTCCTTTAAAGAGTATTAGCCCATGTACACTCAGACATTTGACTGTGCTGTTTCCATCTCTGCCCCAGCATAAGGAGACATTCTCTCATCCTCGCCTTTTTCCAAAGTTCATTTGAAGACAAATACTCACGTTTATATCCTCATGTACATTCCAAAGCAGATGGATACCAATCATGAACCACGCTGCAATTCGAATGAGTTCAAAAGCTGTACAACATTGACAGTACCACTGTCACTGCTCTTTGCTAAGCTGCAATATTACCTGGTGAATTTGTTTAAAATGTCTTCATCTCTAGCCAGCCTGGCAACAAGGGCAGGCCCAGAAACACCAGCCACAGACACAAAGATTAATCGTCTGCCAGGAAGAAGTTCAATACCTAGTTAAAGATTAGGCTTTAAAATTGTTATCTTCATAAACCTCTACAAGGCAGAATCTCTTTCCTGTTAACCTCTGAGCTTTATGTTAAAGGATACACATGGAATATTTGTGTCTGTCATCTACAAATTTTGAAGATTCCAGCTAACCAGAACAGTTACGCTCAGATCATCTTCAGTTCAACCATATTCGACACCAATAGTGGCTTTTATATTTCTATTACTAGAGAGCAAAAAAAAAAAGCCTTTCAGTCCCAAACTAATCATACAGAGCTCCAGCAATTCAATCTGACAGTTTCCATCCACTTAGATTTGTCAATAGATAAGCCACAGACAGGAACGCTTCTTCACATAAGATACTTTTCTGCTCATAAATTCTTTCTTTGGCAGAAACACGGCAAGGTGGATTTCTATGATCAAACAAGCTTACAACAGGCATGTAGGTTACTGACAATAAAAGCAACTTCCTTCTGCAGATCTGAAGAATTTCCATCAGTTTCCCAGGCAAGTAAGTACACAGTAATGCACAGCACTGGGATGCTACAAGCTGTCTCACACCTATTGGCTTCCCTCTCAACAGAGAGCGTAGTACAAACAGACTACCTTCATAACAGGATCCTGAAACTCGGTGACACCTGGCAGCAGGACACTTGCAATTAATCACATTAAACTTGGAAGCAAAATGACCAACTTGGACTTCAGTGGCCACAAGCATTCCTGTGTGTCTAGATGCAGCAAACCAAACATGATCCACTAGTTTAAGACCCTCACAGCATTTTCAGTGAGTCTGCTTCTACAGCAGCTTTTGGAAATACATCAGATCAGAAACAGAGTTCAAGGTATTAGAGCAGCACAACCACAACTATATGAAACTTTTTCCTCCTTTAAAACAGCAAGAAATTATCCATGTATAGAAAACAGTGAGCACTATAAAGCATACAAAGAAAGTGATGCAAAACAAGAATCTTGCATCAATCAACACAAAAGAGACCAAAGCAGCACCCCTTGCAGCATACGTCAAATTAGTATTTTGGAAAATTCAAAATGCCCATCAATCAGAAAGGAACAAGATAAGAAGTTGTGTGCCATGTGTACTCTACTACAAACATGGAATGAGTATTACTGTCAGGTAAAGGTGTGGGGGGAGAACATGCAAAAACACATCTCAAATGGTGCAATGCTTTATATACCTCTCAACAGCCCATTTGAGAATCCTCCTGTTTATTCCCAGGACACTACATGAGCTATTTAACAGTACTTAAGGCTAGTACAGACAAGATGTTTATGTGAAAAAAAATTATTAGCCATGAGACCACTAGCAATTTCCATCGAAGAAAGTTAATTTTATCTGAGTATTAGACTGAGGTTATCTTTTCTGCTTCTCCCAGAATAGACAATATTAAAAATAGAGATCTATATTAACCCTGTAAATGTAAGCTGAAGTGGCGAGTTCTGTTATTGTACCAGACTTGTTTTTAGTATGGAATATCAATCACATCTGTTGAGGTAAAATTACTACATCATGTGTTTTCCATCATATAAATGATGAAGGACGTTTGCAGACATACCAACTCTCCAGAAATCAAAACAGCGTCCAAATAATTTCCAAATGACTGCTGCTATATAAAACCAGCAATTCTTTAGAATACCAGCACCCAGTATAGTATGGCTTACTAGTGCCATTAAATAAACTAAAAATTTCCTATTTCTTTAGGACACAGAAGAAGGCCCGAAGACTTTATTTTTCTTTTGACATAGCATCTGTAACACAAGCGAGCATGTTAGGAACTCACATAACATACAGCTTTACACCTGGACATTGTATGATACAGAAGACATTGTTTCAGAAGCTAAAGAAAAAATGGAGAAGTGTTATTCCAGATGTTTGGTAACGCAGAGGCTGGCACTTGGTAAAACCCAGCATTTTCAAAACTTGCAAAAGTAAATCTCACGTAAGCAATGATTTAGAGCAGGAAGTTACCATGTCAATGCCTACAGATTAGATTTCATTAATTACCTTGTCAAAAACTGCAGTTACCCTCATATAAGCTCTCATCACTGACTTTCAAGAACAAGTGTCTTTGAACAACATCAAAAGAAATCTACTTTGACATTTTATTCTAAGCATTGAAACTGGTGTTTACTTCAAAGTGGGGTAAAATAAACCATTATTCAAAACCAGAGACCAACCCAGTATAAATCAGTAACAGATATATTGTAAGATTTCCTTCTTTTACAAAACAACCAATTCCACACATTTTGAGTAACAGGTATATTAAAATAACCAGTCAGACTTCATTCAAATGAATTAGACAACTTTTACTAAATGAAAAAACCTACATTTAAAATATGCATTTAAAACAAAATGGAATTAGAAAAGACTTAAATCCATTTTAAAGAACTTGCTCACTGTGTCAGAAATCAATATATCTCTTGTATTATATAATGTGCCAGTTCATAAAACAAGTTACTAGAATCCTCAATTTAACATTTTCAAAGACAATACTGAAGTCAAGAGTTTTACATCTACTGATGCACATTTAGAATGGTATAAATCTGCAGCCTTTCCCCAAAGAATCTTACAAATTTGACAGTATTCAGTAAAAGCTTTTGTAGTTGTGTCCAATAAGTATTGCATCCTAAAGCATCACAAATCTGTGCCTTTCATTTATCCTATTATATATTTTGTATCTTCTCTATATCTTGCCGTTTGCCAATGTTAACTCTTTTAATAAAGGAGAGAACTGAAAAGAAATACTGCATAACTCTTGATCACGTCCAGAAATTATTGCTACTATAGTACACTACAAAGCAGAAGTCTATACAATAGTACATGAAATTTGATCATGAAAATCCAAATGATAGAATCTTTAGTGATGTAAGCCTTACTATAAAGCTGGACATTCCTGTAGCATTTTCAGCTCACCACCCATCATCTAGCCTATTGTTTGTTGAAGAACATCCATTTAAACACTCCCTCTTCTGAAAAAGAATGTCAGGTTTCAAAGGCTTAGCAAATAAGGATCTTCATGTTTTGTGGAACTATGTAAGATGAATTTTGATGCAGGTAGGAAGTTACCTGGAAGCTAAGCATGCCAAAGGTGTTTCATGCTAATAAAACTAAAGCCAAGGTACCACTTAATCAAGTTACCAACTAATAGGCAATACCATTTTTGTCCTAAGTTAAATGAAGTGCCATCGCACAGTGTAATGTCAATAATTTAAAATAGTGTAGTGCACAAATTCTTTGTGTGGCAGTTTAAGTTAAAGGTCAGGACAGGTTTTTCTGTCTTGATGCATGTTGGCTGCCAAGCTGTCCAGTCTGGGCATTTGGGACACAGTTTGCCTTTTAATCGCCACTGTACTATAAAGTTTGCATTATAATGGGGCACACAGCATTACGATGAAAAAACAGGATTAGGGGGAGGATAAGAGATCAACGGCTGTTCTAGAAAGCCCCTTCCTCATATCAATTTCAAAGAGCCAGGAAATAAGACTAGATACCATATTCGCATCATTCTAGCTACAAAATAACCAAAGTAAAAGCAATCAAGCAACAATAAGACCACATTACACAAATGGAACATCATGCTCTCATCTGGTTTAACTATTACACCAAGTTGTAACTGGGATGTTGGTCAACTTTAAAAACCGTGGTAAATGTGAATATGTAGTTGAAATAGCTTTTTCCTAATTTTTTTTTCCTCTCTATGCTGGATATTAGAACTTGGAGCTATACTTGTTACAATACAGTGTCGCACATCTTTCTACTAGAAAAAATTAATAAAGATCCTTTACCCGTCTCTTTAAGTTAAACGTGTGACATCATAAAGGGTGTCAAATGGCTGGATGGTTTTACAGTGCACACTTATTATATACTGTAATATGAAGTTTTGTCCTTGACAGATCTGATGGTGTTTTCTACATTATTTCCTTTCTTCACCTCTTCTTCGGTGGGTTAGCTGTGCGAGGTGGAGTGACTGGACGCCCAGAATTCAGTCCACCATACTGGTACTTGGCTTTCTTTTCAGATGGTTTCAATATCTTAGAGAAAATAAAGAAGGTCCTTTGAGTCAGCAACAACTAAGAATATTTCAAATACTGTTAAGCCCACATGAAACCTTGCTCAGCAGAACCAAGAGGGATGAGGATGGGGGGGGGGTGTGGCTGGAAATCGCATCGTAACCCTACAAATTTCTTACTTCTACATGCAACAATAATAGTAACTCTAAATCCCTCTAGTTCTACCACCATGTCGAGGTGGGAAGGGGAAAGAAAAGGGGCTGAAAACACATCCAGGAAGGAATAGGGACTAAAAACTGATCAAAGCAGCCATATTAAAAGGGTCCCTAAAACCATTAGTTTGCACAATTCTGTACTCCAGTCACCAGGTATAACCAAAAAAAACCCACATCACCCAATTAAACTTTAAATTTTGAATGAGCTTTTGAACAGAATGCGTAACTTAATATGCAATGGTTTGGAGAACATCAAATCCCAGTTTTCTGGAGAACAGTTGGTTTGCAGTTGTTCACAAATGCCAGCCTCCTGTGCAGTCCTCTCTGTAGCCTCTCTGATTGCTTTACACTAATCACCAGCACGTCAACAAGCACACTAATGTGGTCCATACAGCCCAACACCTACAGTCATTTCAATGCACAAATATACCATACCTGGAAGGAACACATCAGAGTTTCATCCACACTCATCATGCCCCCTGCATTGTCAAACTCTCCACAGTAATTTGGAGCTGAGAATAGGGTGACCAACTGTCGTTTAGCAAAGAACTCGTACCCATCTTCAACCACCTGTCAACACCAGAGAAATCAAAATGGCTTACGTAAGAAATTTTGAAGGAAAAAAAAAGCATCTTGAGACAAACTGGACTCTATATTAGAAAGATGCAGGAACTCATCAAAAAGCTATTTTACATCTTGACTTTCAGACAGAACAAGTTCACTCATTTTGTCTTACCTGACGCTGAATGGCAGGCCAGGTAGCATACCCCACGTCTGACACTTCAAATGTTAAACAACGCTAGACTGTTTAATATTTTCATAGCTGAAGTCCAATTACACACTGCCAGTGTAAGGACTCCCAGCATTTTATCCTTTATACACAGAATATGGATGTTTGACCTAATTTATTTGGAGTACACAAGGTTTGGGTATCACCTGCACTGCAACTTCAAACAATTAAGTTTTGCTTAAATTGGTGTTGATTGCACACACCTCAAGCGTAGATGATTTTAGACCATCAAAATTATAAAAAAAGAGTGATTCTGCCAGATCTTGCCCAAGAGCATAATGTACCTTTAAAATCATGCAAGTAGCGTAATGCATCAGCTGAGAATGTTCCCTCTTTCCCATCATAAAAGCTTCATGGTAGAATGTAGTACAACTAGTAAACCCAACTGCTTACTTTGGTGCAATCATCATGATCTTTTATAAAGTATCATCCTCCTTTTATAAAGAACTGAATCAACTATATGAATACAGGAAACTTGCAGAAATCTTGATCAGGAGTTAAGAAATCCAGTCAGCATGTGGAATCAATACTAAATTTTCTCTAATGTTTCAGCAGTAAAATTATGAAGAAAATTTTTGAAGTGTTCTAATAGTGTACCCAAGCCTAACAGTGACACAGAATAAGCAGCCTATTTTTTTTCCACAGCAGAGGGAAGCTTCTAAAATTGACTAAATAATGAAACTGAAATGTTATACAGGAAATTGAAACTTGATGTCCACCTAACTAGCACTCTTGCTTCAAGTTACCTAATAAAACAGTGTGCTTAAGATTGACAATGCAAAAAACAGCCTGACTGAAATGTGCAGAAAGAAGGATAATTGATGGCAAAGTACTCTACATTGCTGAACCAAAATACTGGCAATAGTGCAAGTTTCAATATACAGACTTGTTTGTAAAGGTAGTCAAAATGCATTTAATATTTCCATGAAGTGAAGCAGAGGTAGTTTAAGCCAAAACTACCAGGGAATTGTCTACTGCTGAAACTGAAGAACTCAAACTTCAGTGTAAACCTTGAATTCAAGTCACTCTGCCTCTTTAAACCTGGAGACTTTACCTCTGATGTTCACGTACATCAGTCTAACATTTAATAGGACAGTACAAAAGGAAGAGAGATCCAGTAGAGATTTCTCCAATGGAGAAATCCAGTGTTAGTATTCTACTCCACTGACATTAGACACACAGTTAAACATGAGCCAAAAGAAGGACACAGACTTTATAGGCACTTCGTTACAAAATTTTTTCGCTCTAGAAAGAACATTGTGCAAATTAAGTTCCAAATATACACTACTGATAAGGAGCGGGAGAGGTTTTAAGAAGCAGCAGCAGCAAAATTCATACCTGATGAGCTCGACAGATCAAATCCAGATCATGACGATTCAGAAATTTACTGACCACATCAGCACCAAAAGTGAAAGAGACCCCACGATCATTTTCACCCCAACCTTGCACGTCTTTGTCTGGGTCAGACCACAGCAGGTCACAGAGTAAACCTTCAAAAGACAATACAAGTGAAAATGCCAGTCTTATGAGGTATTTTATGATGTAAAGCAGTTCTATTGTAATTACCAGAGCAACTCTCCTAAAGAAAATAAGCCTTAACAACAAATGCAACAATGCCTAAACTGCAACTCAGACAAAGAGTACAGTTTGTAAATCTGGAAATTGTGTTCCCCCCTCACCACTAAAAATGTCTGGATATGAAAAAAGTCAGAGCCAAATAGTTCTCTGAAATAATCTTTTATTGTAATACTCAGTGTGTTTACAGTGAACATTTGAGAAGTTTAAAAATATTAAAGTGCATGTGTATTAAAAGGCCATCAATTTCACAGCTCACCAAGAAAGCTTAGTTTGAAAGCTGCAGTAAATTTAGAAGTCCTATGCAAAGCCAGCCATAAATGCAGCAAGCAAATCTGTAGCATAAGTTTCTGAACACAAACAGCTTTGATTCTTACCTTTCCTATCCTTAATGAGGAACCTTAGATGACTAAATGAAAATGTAACACAGCAAAACACTGATAATATCATTTCACACAGCACTGTCAATGTGCTTGGACCCCTGTTGATTGTTTCAAAAAGCCTCATGACAGCCAGCCTGGAATATAAGCTAGAACAATAAGCCTCTTTGGCATTTTAGCACCGGTCAAGATCTTTTATTTTACTGTCAACAAAGGGTCAGCTAACTCTGGAGTTAACACCAGGTACTAAAAAAGATTTGTCTAGATCAACTGCAATGCCTTTACACATATAGAACTTTCCATAAATATTAACATGAGAAAGAACCATGCCAATCTAAATACAACACAAACAAACCCCCAAACATTTGAAAGGCATTTCATAGCTTTCCATGAAATTTTACTTTCTTTACCTGTAGGAAGATGACCCATAGGCATATAAATATTTAACAGCACTGTTTCACAATCTGAAAGATATTGCCAGCAGGCTCCTTCATCTGCCATTCAGAAGTCTGATTTACATTTGGTTACTTGCTAAACAAAATACTGAAGATGTTATTTCTTAAACAACAGATCCTTCAGGCTGTAATCAAGCAAACCAATGTCTGAAATCTATTGTGCAACTGGACCATTTTTTATTTACATACATTTATCAAATGGTCTTGGGCGCCAGACACAGCTCCTCTCTAATAACAGGCTAAAATTTTATTTGTTTGTAGAAGAGAAAGAACAGAACAAGTACAACTGCCGTTTAGAGGATACTTCTATCCAGAAATGAACTACTGAATAGAGACAGTGCATGACAAAAACTTAACTTTACTGAAATTGACTTCTATATTGAGTAACTGTTTTTCAAAACAGTAATTGCCCTGCAATCCCTAATGGCTTCTTACCATGAATTTCCAGCAAGTGACAGAAGCTGCTTGTCTCAGCTGTTCAGCAAGTGCTTCCTCTTCTATTCTCTCCCCAGAATCAAATAATCTTTAGGGTCAAACAGAACAATAGGCAAATCTGTCCTAAGAGGTCTTTAAATTGCAGTTGAAGTTGCAAAGGCTTTTTTCCTCAGGCTAGAAAGAGCCATCATAATGACCTAATCCTAGCACAGCCACATGTTCATCTACCAAAACTTGTGTATCAACACAAACATTCCCCAAGCGACACCCCTCCACAAGGGGATAGCTTTTCAGGGCTTCAAACTTTCAAGGAAGTGAGTCTACTTCAGTTTATTTTTAATTTTCCACAAGATTTACTTCCATTATGTAAAACTGCTTTCCTTAAATAGGTCCAAAAGATGACGACCTTTGTCACTGTACCATAGCACACGTGCCTTTGATGGGACATTTCATTTTAACTCTGACAGTATACACACAGCTATCGCTTCTGAAAGCAAAATTAACACTACACAAAACAAAAGCCTTTTATAAAAAAATCTCCATACTTATTTTTAGGAGGTACTAAGAGGAGAGATGATTTCAGTGGAGTGTCCATGGAAACAGGAACTAAGTTCTGCAAGGGCATTCCTGAAGTGGGGGTGGCTCAAGCAGTTTTATTCTCCTGCTGAATAAAACCATCTTTTCTGGGAACGCTGATATATGCAAAGATTGACTCGTTTGTGCTGACATTTATTTGGTTATGCACTGAGTGAATAAGTAGCATAAAAGGACAAACAGTGTAGTAATTTATACTACAGAAACAATTACTCACCAGTCTATAATGCATCTTAGTGTCAGGAGTGTATATACTGACTTGCACAGAAGTGGTGTTGTTTAAGGGACAGCAGATACGTTAACATTCGTCCCTGAATTACTTCCATGCATCAACATTAGGGAACATTACAGGAAACAGAATTCTAATACTTCAAAGTTTAGTTGTAATTTATGTTCAAAAAAAGGTTTAGATCTTATGTATCTCCCTCTGAATGGTAATTTCACACCACTGTTGAAATCAACACTTTAAAAACTATCCCATTGTACTGCTCAACAGTCTTTTCAATCCACTAGTAAAAAAATCCGTAATAAGAGACACTGAGCAAGACTGATTAAACCATTCAAAAGAACATTGTACAGAAAGCACTAACAATTTGCATCCAATACTTATAAACAGAACAATAACCTATTAGAAGAAAATTTCACAACTAGTACATTGATGGATGCAACTGAAATCTCAACTGCAGTGAAGTAACATCTGGATTTTTCAAATTTAACGAGGAAGGAGACAAATAGAGAGAAGTCCAAATATTTAAACACCCAGGAAATTTAACTTTGTTGTACTGTTTAACAGTTGTGTTCTTTGATAGACTAGAAGGTTTTTGTGTGCCAAACCATGGCAAGAGGAACTACCTTTTCAGTGTCCTTTACCTTTCATTAGACTTCTAAGATGTTTTAAGGGAAACCTGTGAATAATGTATCCAAAAACATGTATTTAAAAACATACCCTGCTCTGCTATGACAAACAACACCACCACATACAACAACCTTTAACATATCAGGAACAGCCACCATGAGGAACAAGGCTCACATCCTGTACAGGCACCAAGGAATACTGTACTGTGAACAGAGGTTGCATTAAATCATTACACTGCTTGCACAGAAATTGATTAAACCTGTTTCATCATTAAGACCTATTTACAGTAAATTCCACGTCACTCACCTGTGTCAGGAACATCTGTAGGTCTCATAATTCTCCGGATCTGCTCCATTGACTGGAGATCTGGAGACAGTCCTGTAAAAGTACAAGAAAACAAGTGACTCATATACGCATTTTACCTGCAGAAAGGGTTCCAGAGAACACAAGAACTGAGGTTCAAAGGCACACAGCATCCATTGTTTCCACTGCAACATAAACAAAAGGCAGTTTGCTATAAGACAATTAAGTTGCTGAAGAGAGGGACAGAGAAGAATGCAAGTGAAATTAGCAAGGGGCTCTCATTACCATCCTTTGAGCCATGGGGGTTGTCATCTACTGTAGCTCAGCTGCTTAAGTCCATTATAAAATCACAGTACTTTGATTACTCAAAAAAAAAAAAAAAATCACTCAGTACAGATACACCTATCTTTCAATAGTTTAGCCATTAACACTATGACAATTAAAGCATGGAATTCCCTTTGAGGAGTTTACACACCCTAAAGCTCCTCTACTTGGGGCATAGAGGCATGAAAGACAGCCTGAACAATGCTCTAGCATCTTATCTCATCTTTAAATAAGGGCCCTAAGTGTTTTAAATGACTTAGGCAAAGGTATCTAATTAAGAAAGCTACAAATTTGAAAATGGAACATGAAGACATAATTTGTGATGAAACACATTTCATATTAACAAACCGTATCAGTTTGATTCAGTCCAGAACTCTGAACAGAACCAGAAGAAAACTGTCATTGGAAAGGTCATTTTACATGTCATTTCACCAGGTAAAATAATTTCACCTTACAACAGTTTACACATGGCAATGTATATGTTACAAGAACAATGACATTTGACAGGAACTAAAGCATTTGACATAGACTTGAGGAAGTTTCCTTCAAGTATGAAGATTTTAGATTATTTTTCTTGAAGCAGTCATGATAAAAGCCTTCTATCATCACCAGCTTGCTAAAACTGTTGCCTTGATGTTGTAAAGGATGGCAGAAATCTGACAGTCGACTATTTAAAGAGGGTATTAATCAAGTCTATAAACACAGTACAGGAATAATAATATAAATTTAAGTAGACAAACAGCTTTTAAATTTTGACAAATCTACCACTTCCCCTTCCCCAAATCTGATCTATTTGCACACACGACATTAGCACTCGGCACCACATCCAGAGCTTGTAATGGGCAGTCTCAGGGAAACAAGCACAACCAGTTTGTGGCTTTCTATGAAGTTACAGCTCTTAGCATTTCAGGTTGCACCCAAAATAGATCTTTAATCCCTGGAAGTGTTCAAGGCAAGGCTGGATGGGACTGAGCATCCTGGTCTGGTGGAAGATGCCTTGCCCACAGCAGGGTTGTTGGAACTAGGTGATTTTTAAGGTTCTTTCCAACTCAAAGCACTCTACGATTCTTTAAAAGGAAATGTTACTACAAATGATGTCTCAACCCTGTGGCTGTCCATTTTTGTGCTATTTTACATTACTGTAAAATAGCAAAACCCTACAGAGTTGCAGACTTCTTTGTAACCATTTATTTTCCCAAGTATTTTCCTAACTCCCTTTGCACAGAAAGAAGTGACTAATGTCTCAAAATCATACCTACAGAGAAAAGCCCTACATGATCAGTGTTAAATGAAGGCTCTAAGAATGCAAACATAGGCTAAAGCTCACTGTAAAGCTGCCGTCACTAAAGTGACTGCTGAAACCTACAGCGTACTAAAAGTACACAATTAAGTTGTCTTGTCACAACAGCTAAGCACAGAAAAAATCTTTCAGTATACTATCTTTTTGAAGCATAAGACAACCTCTCCCCTAAGAGAAAACAAAGAATTGTCATTACTCCTGGCAGACTCATCAAATTTGATTTGAACCACTCTCTGACTGGGTGGAACTGGTAAAGTAAGTGTGATAGGTACTTAGCGTAATCTTGGAATACTGTGTAAATCAAGTAGAGTTAAACGTCAAAATTCAGCTCATTGTCATTAATGTCACAAGAACAACAGAATTCCGGAGCCTGAAAATACTACATAAATGCAGTATTTTATGTACAAACACAACTCCCATCTCAGAGCTTAAATCCAGTGTGATAAGACCAATGTATTCCATCAATATGACACTACAATATGGACTTCATTTATAGAAACTTAAACTAATCATGTAAGTTCTCTAAAGATTAGAGCTAGAGAGTGGTGTCATTGATAAGAGGACCAACGCTGCACAGAATACAACGCAGAAAGAAAGGGAGAAGTCAGGAATGGTTATGGAATAAGCTTTAATGAAGTGAGATAAAGAGCAAAGTCAGAAGTTAGTTGAGAGGACAGCCTTAAAAAAAGGACAAATTATGACATGTATGAGTAATGTGGGAAGAGAGGGAGGTGATGGAAAAGATACAATGAAAGATCCTTTCAGTAGCATGAACATTTAGATAGAACAGGGATAGCAAGAGAGGTTTGAATTATATTGTAAGATGGATAACTCAAAACAGATGCCCAGAAAAGTTTAGGTAAAAGAGATAACTCAGGATATTAAACTATTGTATATGGCCTACTGGGGTTGAAGTTAGGTGCCTTTTGTTTTACTATGTTATGCGGTTTTGCAAAGTTTTATTATATCCCAGAGGACAATATTTTTAAAATAAACTATGCAAAAAGGCGCAATATAGTAAAAAAGGCACCTACCTTATATCTACATGCTAGCTTCAACCTCCAGCAGAGTTGAATGGTTTGTGTTGCTGTCTCAGTGTCTATTAGAGTAGTAACATCATGAAAAGGCGTTGACAGTCCATTACTTCATTGGATCTGGAATGCAGTTTGGATAGGACTGGAGAAGAGTGGAAAAAGGGCAAAACTTATTTCTGTGCTGAATGTCCACTTCCATTTATTAGGAGCACACAGCACATTTGTAATTTTTTCACTTTGTTTCAAAGCTGCAGATCAGTTCAGAATGGCAATAATTTCAGTTACAGACTAAGCCCATACAATTTAAGGGGCAATTAGCAATGAATGATGAAGTAAATACTGCTTGTCATAAGAAGATCCTTATAGCATACTATGCAAAAATAACCTCTTGTTTAGTCAAGTGGGAAAACTTTTAATTCACACATCCCCCCCATTTACAACAAAACTTGAAATCTTTTTTCTTGAAAGATAGCTCTCGAGGCTTCTTTCTCATAGTTCAGGTCTCAAATGCATACACACAAACCTACCAGTCTTGTCATAGTGTTCTCCTCTACTTGCTAAGCTGCTTTATCTTCCACCTAACCTTAATTGTTTGCCTGAAACACTCCAGCATTTTTTGTTATTATTCGTTCTCTGTTTTCCAAAAAAAAAAACAAAATTCAAAAATGTACGTTGATAGTAAAACAGCAATTCTTTCATGAGCTGTTTTGGAGACAAATTTATTACATGGGTTTTTAGCCACTGATATTTGGCTACCTAGGTGCAGAAGTGACTTTATATCTCACATTCTTAAAACTTCGAGATCTCGCTTGTTAGATAGATACCACTTCTTAAAAAGAACAGAACACCACCACATGGCTTGAGAATAAGATTAAAAGATGAGCTGTAAGCAAACAGGTATTTTGACATGTCAGTGCTACCCAGAGACTGCCGGACCCAAGTGTATTTCTGCATTACCTGTGTTTTTTCAGACAGTTAACAATCTCTCAAAGCATGTTATGTGTGAAACCCCGAGAGCTTATTCTAGCAGGCACTGAAGGCAGAAGCTTTCAATACAAGATGCAAGAATACTCCAGACTATTTTTAAAGCACATTCCATACAGGCATAGCTCTTGAATTAATTCCTGTAATTAATAAAGGCAGGATGGCAGCCATCAGTAGAACCTCATTATCTGCTCAGGGACTCTGGACCACACACTGTTTCTAATTCAAAATGGAGGTGTTCAAACTAGATGATTCTACTAAAAGTTAGTGCTTTCATTTCCACTAATTTCTATCTCATTGGTAACACAGGTGTGACACCCAAACCATTTCTGCATCACTCAGTGGAAGGCATTAAGTTGCTTATTAATGGAGGCAGTTGCAAATACAGCTGCAAAAGGCACGATGGTTCTTACTACAAGTAATTAAAATTCTTGTTAACTGTTTGACACTGCAAGCTTCTGAAAACCTGTTAAGCATCACTGTCTGTAAAATCACAGTAAGACCTGATTTCAGAAGAGAGCCCAAGTCACATCAACACCAAACACCTTTTTCAGTACACCAACAGGGCAGCACTGAGACAGCTACCCATGGAATGTAGACTGCTAGCAGCAAAGGCTTTATGGAGTGCATGCAAGCCCTGTCCGACCTGTTCCAGTGTTAACAAATGTCTTGCTTCAAGCTGCAGGCTGTGTGACCTCAGAGGTCCCTCCCACCAAAGTGTTGTGAAACAGTTAAAGAGGCCTAGAGGACAGAGCCGAGGTTACTTGTGAAAGCCATTCCCCACTGCAAGGGATGCCAGTGTTAGGAAGGCTGCACTGATATATACTAACAGCAACAAGTCATGTGGCAAAGGAGGCAATAATTCTAGCATTCAGTAACCTTCAGAGAGGGATACATGGATGGGAATACTTACAGATGCATTTCCCCTCTGGCACAAGAGGGCCACATGTATCAGGTAAGACTGAGGTCTACTGACAAGTGCACAGAAAAGCATGGATGACCTTTACAGACAACACAAGGTTAAATATCTCCAGCTAAATATCGGGTACACACAGCCACACACCATTTGATATAGCATTAACCCAACATCAGTTTAGATACAGCCTTTAGAAGCAGCCATCAGCTTACCTCCATGACAACAGAAGATCTTCTCATCCACAATGGCTGCAATAGGCAGACAGTTAAAACAGTCTGTGAAGGTCTTCCACAGTTTAATGTTAAATCTCCGCTTGCCTACAAAAACAGTGTGTGACATTAGGAAGAGAAAGCTGGTTTTTAGAGCCAACCTGTAATACGGATCAGAGCCTAAGCAAAAATGTTAGCAAATTTTCTTCACAGGGTTTTATTTCTGTTAGTGCACTTAGGTCTCAATCTCTTACAACAGCATTTCAAGGACAACAGAAGAAAAAATAGTAATGCTCCAGAGTGACTTTAACCTTGGCTTAGAAAGTATTTTTAGAAAGTTTCAAAGCAGATTCACAGACTATTGAAGCCCTTGCAATACAAAAGTCGCCACTACAAATATTTCCAAAATACAGTATTAGTCTGTTGTAGTCTTTCAAAACTAATAGATTTTGCTTACATTCATCATAAAATCCGTAGATTCGATTGATACTAGCACACTCATGATTTCCTCTTAGGAGAAAGAAGTTTTCCGGGTACTTGATTTTATATGCCAGTAATAGGCAAATTGTTTCCAGAGACTGTTTGCCTCTGTCTACATAATCTCCAAGGAAAAGATAATTAGCTTCTGGTGGGAATCCTCCATATTCAAATAATCGAAGCAAGTCTGTATACTGACCATGGATATCACCTGAATAATAAAAACAAAAATGTTTACCGAGGATTAGTGCAACAACGAAGATTTACACAAGTCAAGAACTTAAGCCAGCTGATTAGTTTTTATTCAGTGATATTAAAAATGGCATTAGTATTACCCTTAAAAACTGGCAATATACATCACAAAGGTAAGAACCATGCTAGTATTAAAGCTGAAGGACTCACCGGATATAAATAACTCAACATATCTGCAGAACTGCTAAGTCCAGTGTGAAGCCAATTGGAAACCCAAAAGCTACAAAAGTCTTCTCAATAAAACATAAGCTTTCTAACAAAGCTTCAATTCATTTAAATTAAAACAAGGTCAGAAAGAAAAATCTCTAATTGAACAGGTAGCAAATATAATTGACCAGGAAGCATATATATCAGGAAAAAGTCACATTATTTACTGCAAAAACAGATCAGTAAGGAATTCAAACAGACTGTAGAGAAACTGAACATTGTGTTGGCAAAGTACACTTACTTCAAAGGTCAATTCCCATAACATTGCTGTACTAAGAATCCTATCCCCTCAGCATTTAGTCTAACTCCTCCTTTGATGCATGTAACAAGCAATATAAAGACTCAAAGGCTGCCATCCCTTACAAGATACTCAACCCTGCAGCTTTTCTTAGGAAAAATACCTGTCATGTTACTCTTCACACTGCCAGCTTTAAAACTAACTAGGCTGTCCACAGAACAGCTCTTTGTGGCATTTACACCACCACAGTGGATCACATCAGAGCAGCCAAAGCTGGACTATCCCTGGGTGAAGATCCCAAAGCTGCTCTAAAGTAACTTGCAGCATACATACAATGCATTCCAGCTGACTGGGAAACTCATTACCAGACTGACAGGATGCAAAACAGAAATCCAAAAGCCTTCAGTACAAGCTGCATGCTATTTAGATTGAGTACCTCCAGGTCCTGTACACTAAGCATTACATAAATGTATTTTCTACTGCTGCTTGTTCAGTGACAAAATCCTGACTTTGCTCAGCAGAGTTATTCTCCAGTAGAACACAAACTACTACAGACTCAAAAGAAAAAAAAGAACAAGTCACACAACTTTCTTCACATTAAAAAAAAAAATGCAAACCTGTATGCTCTCTGGTTCAATTCTTAAAGCACACAGTGGTAAGGAGAGTACATGCTATATTATATTCCTTTAAACTTTCCGTGAAAAATGCAATACTTCCTCCTTTAAGCAGCATTCTCCCATAACTATTTCTCACTCAGGGAGAAGAATCACTTTCCCATTTTCTTCTAACATAGGTGATCAGTATCTACCCCCAATTTCAGTCACAATCTGAAGCTCCATCAGACTGGCTAAAATCTCTTTCATGTATGTTGCAACTAGAATGATTTGTATTCTAATCGATATTCAGAAGTCTCCAGGTCACAACTTGAAGAGAGTAGAAGAGTCAACAAATCATTTCTATGCTGAGTCCAGTATTCCAGAACCATGTTATCAAATCCCCAGACTTCAGCACGAATAAATTAACTACCAAGTAAACACTACAGGAAACATTATTGTGTGGTCTATAACTAGTTTGAGTTATACATGTGCACCAGATGCAAATGCACTTAATGGGTAAAAACATTTTACAGAAACCATTTTATAAAGGGGCCAAGGCATTTACCATTCCATTCAGGGCACTTAGCATTTTAAAATACAGCTTCAGGTGAGCACAAGTTGAAGTCTACCAGATATAAAGACTTAGATTAAAAAGCCACATCTATTTTAAAATGGACATTTACATAAGAGCATCTTTCATCTCACATTAAAACACAGCCATTCAAGATGTAGAATTTATTTTGAACTCACTTGACTTACTGTAAGACAAGACAATCCTATAATGATTCCTCAGGCATTGCCTGAACACACAAAAGTAATAGTTCAAAGCAGTACCAGCTGCATATTTCAGTTTTGGTGAAAGCAGTCATCTTTCTTTCACTTTTATCTAAATGCAGCTTTGACAATTGTTCCAATATTAAATTTAGATGCACCTGACACTTCCTGGTACTTTCGCTGTGTTTGGAATCTGGTTTAAGGTAACAAATGCCTTATTTAACTGTGCATTAGCTACACCTATTATTGCACACCTAACAGTCCTTTCAACTGCTTCAATCTAACCAGATGAGGAAGAGCTAATTTTGAAGTAGGCCAATTATTATTTGCAGACCTTGACTTATGCACAATCTACCTGAGTTTCCATGTTTTCTTCACCTAGAAATACAGTAAGACTACACTACAGTGAAAAGTCCAAAGAAAACACAATGTGATAAAAGCTGCATTTTACCTTCAGCTTTATATCATCAGGCAAGTTGGGCTGGTTTTTCCTCCCCACCCTACCAAGCAATTAGTCATTTAAAAATGACTTTGCCATTAGTGGTTTGTTTGTGGGTTTGGCTGTTTTATTTTGGGGTTTGGGGTTTTTTAATTGGTAATATCCTCTTTTAATGTAAGAAACACTGCAGACATTGCATCTGCCAGGAAGAAGCTAATCTATGTTTGAGCATGTAAGTGGTAAGGGATACAAAGATTGCTTCTCCTTTAATATTATGACACTTTAATCTAATTCAAGGAATTTTATGCTTTCAAAGACATTGCCTATTTTCGATAAGCAAGCTGAAGGATTATTACAATGCGGTATTTACAAGACCTTTTAAATATTTTTTTACAAGCTTGTAGTTACAGTGCACTTTGGAAGAAGTCTAGCATTTTATAAGGCTTAGTGAGGTTAAAACAGGTGTTTTATTTGTGTTTCACAGTAAAACATGCTGTAAAGCTCAAGGACTTTATTACATGGCAACTAAGCCCAATTTAAGTCTGCATTCAGTTTTACTTTCTCAATTGAAAGACTAACAATGCTTTCAATTTTTCAAGTGTTTCATTTCATGATGTCTTTGTTTTGTTTACACTTTGAAGTGAGCAACCTCAACATGCAACATGTTGGTCTTTTAAAAGCAGCTAAATGCTTTCTGAAATAGTGATCAGAAGAGCACCAGTGCAAGCAAGGAACAGGTTGCAAAATTTGCACTAGATGAGGGCACAAGCCACCCTTACTGCCAAGCAAACTTGCTCCAAAGTAGTGTGAGGAGCACCAGCAATGTACCAAGTGCTAGCTGCTTTTTTGTCATCTTAATCCAATCAAAACTGAAAACTACATTTGAAGATCTGCCCCTAATCCCAACTCAAGCTCATTTGTCCGACTCAGTATTCTTCCAATCCTGGTAGCACAGAAGTAGATTAAAACACCTAAATAAGACATGTACATATCAAGCTTACGTACCACAAATTTTCAGAGGTGCCTCTAGTTCCAGAAGAATAGGCTGGCTAAGAAATATTTCCCGTGATTTTATGCACAAGCCCCGAACTTCTGCTTCGGTCATCTGAACAATCTTCCCAGGGCGACATCCTCTTACTGAAATGAGATATTTTAACAGTTGAAGGTAACTACCACAGAAATATACAGGAATAGCTAAATGCAGATGATCTGTATTTAAAACCTGTATTTGACAAAAAGCCAGCATCACATTCTACATATGTACCAAAAACTTCGGAATTATCCTGTCCAATGAATTGCAAAAGTAATCTCTGATACTGTAGCAATCTGTGCTTCAAGATCTGTATGCATTCCTGTTGAATCAAGTCTCAGAAGAGAACTTTAACCTCTGCTTTTGTCCATATCTGAATAAACAATAATTTTAAGAAGAGCTTAATTTAACAACTCCTTTGTGCTAGAGTATTCACAAAAGACAAGAAAAATCTTGAGATCAGAAAACCTGAAGCCATTTCCACATTAGCACAAGGCAAACTTCTTTAGGACTGTTAAGTTCAACAGCACTAGTTAAGTACAAAGAAAAAAGTAATAGACATGATAATATTTAAATAAACTGAAACTGTCATATTAGGAACATCACACTAAAAACTACAAAAGTTTGAAACTTTCATATATAATGGCTCTTAAATTACTGAAACCTTTACAGCCAAGAACATTCTAATTAGAATGAAATTGAAATCACAAAACCTGTAAGTCAGGTACTAAGACCTGTATTTAGCATAAAATCAAAAGCATTCACATGTCATTGCACTCCAACCAATATCCTCTGGCAAGTTTATCTGCAGCTGCTTCTTTCCACAAGTATTTGTATGATTTCTCTGTCAGAGGCTTTAGTGCGTCTTTAATGAGGCAGCAAAACAGAACAAATGTGTTGTCACTTTGGCCAATCCAGTTCAGTCTTGCATTTCAGCTTAAACCAAACTTCAGAGCTCAAACTAATAAGCCAGAATCTATTGGTGTCTACAACAGGCAAACATCCTGTCCTGCCATCTGTTTCAGATGAAAGCAACATTCAGCATTAAACCATGGCGGTACCTACAAGGGAGGGTAATATGAAACTTTTGCAGCTCAAATCCAAATGCTTCCAAATTCATGCATAGTAAGACATTACTTCATAAAAATTTTAACTGCAACTTCAGTTAATAGTCTAATAAATTTGTGAACAGAAGAGCAAAAACTAGTTCTTCACACACAGCAAATTCCTAGGTCACCTGCCCTCCCCCTCCAAAACAGAAGAGTAAGCTTGTAAACATTTTTTTTAAATAACATAAGCTCCCTTTTCCTTTTATTTCTTCTTAGTTCCTAGCAAACCGACTATATAGAGGAGGCCAGTATAATTACCTCTAGCATTATCTATATTGTGCAGCAGGGAAGAAAGGATATGAGGGAAAACAGTTTGTCCTAGGTCACCTAGTAGTACAGTCCAAAGTGTTAAAATGCTCTGCTCTGGCTATCACTGCATACTTGTAACTGCACATCTGACTGTGCCAACATTGTGCTATAAATATTTATTTTAATAAACACCAGACACTTGTTAAGTGCAGATTAGGAAGCAGTCACAGGAACTTGCAAAAAGGCAGAACTAAGGAGCAGTTTTCAAAAGCAGGGAAAAGATGTGAAATTAGATCCCGGGACAGCACTCACAGTTTGAGTGCCAAAAGAGCAGGAGGAATAGTCCGTCTGAAGTTGAGGATATATTGGAAATACTTAGCTCATTAGAACCTCACAAGAAGAAAGCTGTGTCATACAGGGCTTCTTTCAGTGACGCTCTGAATCACTACCAGGTGATATTTACAACATGGTAAGTCACATTCCTCTTGCTAATTAAGATCTTAACTATACTTGAGAAAGCAAACAGCATTTTAGCAACACTTTTTATGTTACTATCCTTGATGCCTTAAGATATTCACTTACATATTAGAAGAATAGAAAGGCAGACAACAGAAACAATCAATGTGCCTTGCAAACAATACATGCCTACAGGCTTCCATTTCATCATATCTCAAACAAATGAGCGATGTTCTTACAGATACATCTTCAGCCCCATTATTAGCAAAAAAAAACCCAAAACAACCAAGCAAAACCTCAGGCCTGACAATTTGCACAGGACTTGACCATCCAATTTGTGAGTATCAAAATGTTCCGATAATCCTAATTTTAAATGCTTGTGTTCCAATAGCTAATAACAATTCCCTTCAGAGATCTGGAACTCCTGATAGCCACAACAAACTGCCATTATACACAAGCAGAGTCTTCATATTACAAGGGCTATAATTTTAACTAAACAATTGCTCTCTTTTAGACCCTTAGCTTGCAACAAAGCCACACCAAAGCACCATGCAGCACAACCAGCTTTCCAGTCATGTCTTTGCACTATAGACAGTGCATTCTTTTAACCATAAGCCATGACATTCTCTTCTGTATTTAACTTTCATGATGTTTTGCAATACCAGAATGATGCCATTTCATATACATATCAAAACCAAGAAGTGGAACTGCACACTTGTTATATCCACTTTAGTTTTGGACCTGTAACCCAGGAAAGTCCATTATATACAACATTAATGTTACCAGAAGCAGCAACAGACCAAGCACTGAGACCGAAACTGAGATAACAGTTCAAAAGTAGGGCACCCATAATACTTAAAATAACTTAGATCAATCAGTTTTTCTTACAACACCAGCCTTCAGCTCCCTTTGAAACTCACATGGAGGTTTAAACTTGGAACATTTGCTTTATAGGACTGATGTTTTGAGCGGTGCTGGATTTTTTCATGAGAAGGAAGACACAGAGAACATGCAGCTCCTGACTTCATAATTAACTGCCAGTCAGAGCCTTGATGGTAGTTCTTCTAACAGTAGAGCCCTAAATGCTGCAAGTCCTCAACAGGCAAAGCAACCAAGTAACTTATTACCTCACTTCAGATTTTCCAGGTTAAGAGACACTTCTACAGCTCTGACAGGTCTATCACTCTCAGCAGAGGTGACAGCACACACCTGATGATCAGTCACTTCTATCCTTTGGGAGGGGTGCAGATCTGAGCCATCACACCTTTAGTAAAGGCACCCTGCACCCAAACAGTCTGCAGCTCCAAAGTAAACACGTAGCTTCAGTTACATTTGAAGTAATACAACACCTGGGGTTTTGTGAGGAATAATCACCAACAGTAGTTAAGATAAAAGAAGTTTTCTCCCACAGTTCCCTGATCAGCAACAAGGGACTACAATACTACATATTGAGAAATGAGAGGCTCCTGTCCTGCGACCCTGAAGGGCTCAGCACTGGATTCACAAAGACACTGAAAGGTTTGCCAAGTACTCATCTGGAACACACATGCACAGCTGTGGTACAAGTACACAAGTAAGACTAAGCACTTATTTCAGCAGCTTACAACTAGAATTTTGTTCAAGTTCCCTTGACTCAGCTGAGCTTTGTATGGATTGTAAACAACATTGCATTTAGTTTTTCTAAAGCCAAATCCCCAAGAAGAGATTCAAGGGGAGGTTCTAAAAACCAGATCAAGAGTGTTAAGAGATCTTCTTCAGACTCATTTATGAACTACTATAGCTAACCACTCAAGTCATAGCTTCACACATTGCAAAATGTGTAGCTCACAAACAGCCTTTAATAGCATTGGAAAAACCATTATTTTTAACAGCTGTCAGTTACTCAGGGCAGAAATACCATATCAACATTAAAGGCAAATTAATTCTCTTTAATCTAAAATGCAGATGCTGCAAACAAGCTTTGGTTTACATAAATTAGCCTTCCAATAGGGACAGTAGGGACAGCAATTCCTGTTGTAATATTGTAACACACAAACTCACATGCATAGTGCTTTGACAGAACAAGCCTCTCCTCCAGTGAGCTTCAAGCAGAGTGACATAGCACAGAAAAAAAAAAGAAATAAAAGCAAATATATGCACCGAACACTGAGACTTAATTTAGCACAACAGATCCTACACTCATCCAAAAGCTACTCTAATTGATATAAGAATAATCTCTGCATCTACACAATCATTGCTAAGCACCCTTAAGAAGTTCAGTAACAGGAATTAGCAATCCAGGACATGAGCTGCACAGTGGCAGGTAAGAAAAACTTCAGCAAAAAATATTTTTTTTTTCATCCCTCCAAACTCATGCCAGAGAGAAGGAGATTATGGATGGTAATACTGGAAAGGAAAAGGAAAGTGGGTCAGGAATTGGCTGTTCCAAGTTCCACTGGCATCACTTTTTACCGTACCCTTTAATGAAATGGAAAAAATGTATTTAACCTGTTCTGTCACACTGCTTCTGGTGTGCCTCTGTAAGCAACTAAACTGCTCATTTTGTGGCATCACAAATAGTTTCTTCAATTACCAAGTCAGCTGTGGTAATGCACAGCTTCCCTAAGCATTTACCTGGTATTGGTTTCCAAGATCGCAGTGTCCCATTTACTGGATGTAACACTCACAGCTTTATCACAACATCAAACCCCAGAGACTTCTCCCCAGTATCATAAAACATTGGGTCAGCATTACTGCTAATAAGCACTCTCCATTCACTCTGCTTTTTTTGCAGACATGCATTTATATGGCCACACAGTAAACTGCATCAGTGAACTTATATTTTCTTCCTAGAACAAAGATAGAACAAACCAAAAATGTAATCTTAATGGTTCCCCAAGCTCAAGAATACATCCTTTGTGAACTTGAGACAGGGCTAGTGAAAGAATAAGGAGCTGGTTCTGCTTCTTTCCACAGCAGCCCCAGCCAAGCTTATGTCTGAAAATATGTCTTTAGAAATCAAGCTTACCAGAGCAGATCTAAAAAAAAAAACCCCAAAGTATAACACAAAGTTGCAAGCATGCAATTTTACGAATTGCACACAAGCAGCTCCCTTGAGCTTACACTCCACATTCTATGGGATGTTTAATCATTGGTGATTAACAACTCCAACATTTAACTATTTTTTTTTGGACTGAGAAGTACTTTGGAGTATTTGGCAAGTGTTGAACAGCCTTGAACAGCCTGTCAATAGTAGAGCAGAACAGATTTGAAAGCTAAAGGTGCCATTACCTATGACTTAGTAAAAAAAAAACAAGCAGTCCTCAGATTTTGGAAAGGTGTTCTAAAGTTACCTACTCTCAGTATTTTTTAAATCCAAATTACATACTTTCCTGAGTTTAAGTCAAGAATCCTATACCAGATTTTAAAAGCAACTCTCAATTTTAAAAGCAAAACTTCTACTCCCTCAGAATATCTTCTGTTATTTACTTTGTTCAGCTGCCATCCAGAAGCAGCCACTCCCTACTCTGCAGCAAAACAGAGTTAAGCCAGCAACACAAGTTTTAAATTTTCAGAACTGCTGTGACAGAACTAAGCTTAGAATAGCTCTCATTCACGAGTTACACTGGTGGACAACAATAAATATAAATGAACCATTAGGGCTTTGCTCAATTCAGCAAGAATATATCGCTGAACATACAGCTTTCTGCACTGTGGCCAGCAAATGCCTGCACCTTTCCTAAGGTACACCACCCAAATTTCTCACTAAAAATAGAATAATCAGTCTTCCAGGGAGGTTTTTTCCCTAAAAAACTGTGCTTTTATATCCAAGCAGCCTTAAAGTCTTTCTAAAATTGCCTTCACTAGATGACCTTGATATTAAGTGTCTTGCTGAAGAACAGTGATTGCTTGTGAACTCATTTTAGCAGGCTTATTTAACATCAAGCACAAATTCACTGCGGAGTAAGACACTGCCCAAGCCTTTAACTGGAAAAAAAGCCCCTAGCAATGAAGTGGTGTTCTACCCAAACTTGAATTTACATTCTTTAAATATATACTATCCAGCAAAAATAATACTCATGGAGGAGAGGTTTTACTAGAAATGACTATGTAAAATTGCTTCAGGGGATGCTTCAGTAAGCCCATGAAAACATGCAACCTTTACCCATTCCTTTAGCTTTCCATGGACCACCTGCTCCTCACACAGAAGTTCCATAAAGTAACTGATGTCTCAGTCATTCTGTATCACAAATGGTTCCAAGAATTGCTGAATTCAGTGCTGAAGGACAAGATGACATGTTCAGTATTTACTGTTTGTTTAAGTACACTTGAACCTAAAATTCAAGCAACCAGCAAAACCAAAGGTGGAAGCCTCTCACAATGCTGTATTATACTGTGATAGTAATTCCTGTCCTAGTCTACTTGGAAAGCTAACCTAGTATAAAAATTTCATGAAACAAAGAATTTCAGCTTCTTTCTCAAAGGATGACTCTCTTTTCCCCTAAAGCAGTGCTAATAAAATTCCTAAAACTCAAAGAAGTTGAAGGTAAATTACAAAGTTACTTCATAACTTCAGCAAAGTACCAAGAAGAGAAGTTACTGAAGTTATGATACAAAAAGCTGGTGTAACTTCTGCACATCAATACAGTTACATGGGATATATACACAAAAAGCTTTGTATCAAAAGCGTTATCAAGCTTGGTATAAAAAAAACCCCAAAAAAACAAAACACAAACACAAAGTACACCCCCAAACCCCAGAAAAGATGGCACTGTGAAACTAAGATGTCCTAGTCAATGTACTAAGACAAATCACACAACAGAAGGCTCATTTCAATGTTCAGATTATAAACCAGATACCCACTACCTGTAGAGGCACCTCAGGCTGTAGTTAAGAGTGGATTCCCCTACACATTCCCCTTCACCGAGCACTGCATCTGACCTTAGTGAGCAACAGCCAAATAGAGCATGCTGCCTTCACCAGTCTATGGTTTAGCAGTGTGGTTTCTTCCTTTTTAAAGAACAGCTACATTCCTACCTTTGGTGGTAACTAATGAGCATTTGAGAGAAATTTTAACACTTCATAGTTGCAGTTATCTTAAATAAGAATGGTGTTTCTTTCCTTTTATACTATGATTTAGCTGTGCAGTGAGCAAGACACTGAATGACTCAAGTGAAACCTGTGCTGCAGGGTCTAAATGAACCAGTTACTCAATCATGGAGCCTTCAAGTGGCCAAACAGTCAGACAGAACCAAGGACCCCAGCACACTGCCTGATGCTCTTGGCCTTCAGAGCAGTTTTTCAAGCCAACCGTTCCATTCGTCACGCACTTATAAAGCTAAAGACGAATTGGCTGATATCTGCACTGCTGTACAAACCCAGAAACAAACTTCATTCTTCTACCCCTCCTCTCTGGTTAATATAATATCTTCCCTCCTAGAAACACATCAAAACTGCCTATTTTCTTCCTCTTTTTAAAGACTGAGAGTATTAAAATAAGAAATCCTTTGCAAGCAACTCCTTTTAAAGTTATTCTTGTTTACATTTTTCTAGTAGCAAATTATCCGGTGAGTTCACACCAAGCCAGGTAATAACTCCTGTTTATTCAGGATTCATCTCCATGGTTTGTTTATATTGTTTTGCAACAGATCATTAAAGGTATTTTATTTCTCTACAAACTGCCTCTCCTTTTCAGCATTCTTTTTCAGCATTAGCTACAGAGCCTGGAACTGCAAGCACTACTACCATATCATAATACCACTCCACCAGGCAGGCTGGATATACTAATTAGTTAGGAGAGTAACAAAATAAGAAATGTTATTGACCATAGCACATTTGACCAGTATGCTCTATACCATTTAAAACTAATAAGGAAAATTCTCAATTATTTAATAAGAATTTAAAATGCAACTTTCATTTTAGAAGTTGAGTAAGATTCAAATTTCTATGTTTATCACAACCTCTAAGACCTCTGAAATCACAAGAAAATAAAGCATGCAGCTTTCTTAGAAGACATCACACGACATAGTAAGAACACCATGCAACCAGCTTTATCAAGGCAATCATAAAAATCACCCTTTTAGCTGAACATTCAAGCAATGACCATTCCCTATATCTACTGGTAGTCCAGTAAGTCTCTTCTTGGATGAGTATTTCTCAGCTTCCTTGGTGCATCGGTACTACCAGAACTAGCAGCCATCAGCCTGACCAAAAATAATTTTGTTTAGTAAAGATCCACATTAAGTTCAGTCAGATTAATTCAAATTGTTAATTTTAATTAGGACAGCTAGATTTAGGCAAGTAAGGTGTCTTGCCTAGACAAGGCAAATTTGTTTGTACAACAATATAATTGAAGCCCCTTTACAGAAAGCCATCTTGTACCTACAGTTACTGTGTCTGGGTTTCCCTAAGTACATCCTCTCTTTCCATATGGTAAACTCCCTAGAGTTTACCAAGACAGACACCTGTAAATTTTAAAGAGCAGAAATTCATTCCAGCTGGGCTGCCTTATACCCAGAAATTTTAAGAGACAGAACAGAAACATGACGCCCAACAACCTGACAGAAATATGGAAATCTTACTTAACACCATTCACAGCACTGTTTACAAGTCAAGGTGACACCTATTCCAGTATCTTTGCTTTGATATAGAGGCAACCTTTTCCACACATCACTAAATTTAAATTAGCTTAGAATCTGGCTTAAATGTAGACCTGGTGCATCCATTTAGCTCAGCATTGTTGCACATTTCAGAGCATTTCCCAGATAGGGATACATGGTATTCCTAGATGAGGCAAAACACAAGTAGCAATTCAGCTGCAGTCCTCAAGAGAAAAAAACTACATTGGGAAAAAACTTCTCTGTTCACACTGGACAGGAGGATTCAAGGAGACACCTGAATCACAGCCTTCCAAGACTTAAAGAGGGCTTACAAGAAAGATGGGGTCAGACTTTTTAATACGGCTTGTTGCGATTGGACAAGGGGAATGGATTTATACTAAAAAAAAAAAAAGGAGGTTAGGACTAGATATATGGATGAAATTCTTTTACAGTGACAGTGATGAAACACTGAACAGGTTGCCCAGAGAGGCAGTGGATGCTCCATTCCTGGAAACATTCAAGATCACACTGGACAGGGCTCTGAGCAACCTGATCTAGTTGAAGCTGTTCCCCTCACTGGAGAGGGGCTGTACCAGGTGACCTTTACAAGCTCTTTCCAACCCAAACCATGTTATGATTCCATATTCCACATTTGATGTGCTCATGGCAGTCTCATGTGTGCATATTCCTGTGCTGTCCACAGCTAGAACGGACTGGGAAAAAATCTATCCACCAGATGGCATAGCTGGGATGTTAGGAAGGAAAAAAATTAAAACATGAAATAAGTGCAGACACTGAAGCAAAAATAAGACCACCATCTTCATGTACCATAACACAGCTAAGCCTGACCTGAGATTCTGCATTCCAGCACAAGCAGGAAACACTCCTTCAACAAATTTGGCTTATTCACTTTCATGGTCACATATCACTCAAAGAGTCTTGCAGCAAAGCTATGGAATTCTGTATTTAAATGACCTGTAAATCTTTGCAGATTCACTCATGACAGACAGTAAAACCCAAAGTGTCTCCAAGACAGTGAGGCACACATGTCAGAGCACCAGCATCTCCCTCATTCTTCTAGTAAAGCAACAGGAATGACAATTTAAATCTGGCAGATGGAGATAAACTAAAAGCATTGCTACATTCAGAGTTCATGTATATACTTGAGTTTTTACCTTCCTACCATTTCCAGACCATAGTTATTTATAAGGTATCACTAACTAGTGGCCAAGTACTAGACATATTGCAAAAGAAAGTCAATTCAAAATGAGATCTTAGCATTCTTAAATTCACCACTTAACCAATGAATAGAGGATAAGAACTTGGTATATGCAAACAAACATGGAAATTAAAAGCTAATGTCCTAGAAGACTATTTACTTCCATTACACCCTGGTTCAGATGAGTCTATGAAAACTACCTCTAAATTTAACTCAAGAGTTAACCGATCTGGCTTTCAGCACTCTAAAGAACTCCGAAGTATGAAAGTATACATTCAAGATAAACATGTGGGCACACTCCTAGAGGACTGGGAAGATGGTCTTGAACTTTCCCAAGTGGCCCAGCCATAGGCCACTTCATACTGATATCTCAAAAAGAAACCAAAATCACAATTACACACAAAGAAAGACAATCTAAGTAGGTAATTCCAATCAAAAGGCAAGTTAATGTGTCATATAACCCAGAAGCAACAAGGATAAAAACAGTTAGAGTAACCTAATTAAAGTAGGAGGAAGAGCTCCTGACAGTTAATATCAGCCTAGAAACAGGTGTCACCACCCAGCAACCCAGTGACAGCAGCAAAGTTTCCTATTGCTGTGGCTTTTGATATGTATTTGCTACCCTTGAAAAATTACATGTAGCAGCCATTGAGAGACAACCGTAGACTGTTAACGCCATACATTTTACTTAAAGCAACCAAAAGGACTAAATAAATACTGCATGACAACACTTAATGAAAATGCATTTTTATTATTTCACTGTGCTTACACTTACTCCACAAAAGCCACGTTTCCTTATCCTTCTAAGTCAAGGTTGAAGTGTGAGTAATGGAGCCAAACAACTTGCTTTGGACACTTTAACTGGAGATAAGTTAACAGAATTTTTTCTGCGCAACCAGCGTGGGGAGGGATTCATACTCACTTTACCAGAACAGGTCAGCTCAGCAACAGCATGAGCTCCAGAATGTGAGCTGCCAATTGTAAAAAAAAACAGAAAACAAAAAAAAATTGTGGAACACTTCTGTTTGACCCACAGCTTAGAATGCTATAAGCTAGCAGCGCAACAAATAAAAGATGTTAAAAAGAAAGCAAAAATAATTGACACCGAATGCATTCCTTTAATTGCTGCCGTTTTTCCAAACAAAACCCGTAAGAATTACCTAGTACGTTTCAGATACAAGATGTTGTACAAGGCACTCCTCTAATGTTAGCAGATGACATGCAGAAAGAAAGCACCCCATTCCCCTTAAGAATCTTCATAATCTCTGCTCAGAGTTAAAAGCAGACTCAGAAACTGAAAAGAAAAATACTAAGCAAGGCTTGGTTCAGAAGTTGTACATACATATACCCCTAAAGGTTAAAGTACTATGGAAGACAAAAAGCACAGGTTAGGCTGCTAAAACACAAGGTTAGAACCATAACTCAAAAAGCTACAAAGTTGCAACACAAGTATTTATGGTGTATGTAAACTGTACGGAACACATATTTTAAGTGTCTTCAGAAAAAAAAGAAAAGCTGAGTAATATTTAAGAGGGAACAGAACGAGCCAACAAGTTGCATGCCAAAACACTGCAGAATCCCCTCCTCTTAAAGCAATCTGTATTTAAATTATTACACTATTGTGGAACAAGTATCTTTCAAATATGTTAAAGTGTTTCAAAAAACCTAGAACCATAAACATACATATATTCTAATGTGTCCCTCCAAAGTCTGCCCTAAAATGTCAACATTTACTAGGTTATTATTTAGTTCGTCTTAAAAACCTACCTATTAATCTGTATTTCAACATCCAGAAAAAGGGAGTTTTATCTGCATTAGCGATCTAAGAGAAACTTCAACTGATACTTGTTTCTTCATACTATACTACACTGCATACCTTAAATCACAAACATAAGCAAAACCGTTCAAAGACTTTATGTATTTTTAAATACTGATTTTGCTGCTCTTAATTTTCGCATCGAAAAATATGATATAGCAGCTACTAAGAAGTCCTTAAAGCCCTAAAGCTGCTTTGTAGTAACTCGGCTGAACTAAACTCAGCCCTGCAAAACTTGTTTCACTTCCCAAACTATACATGCTCCATAAATTCCTTTCTATAAGCCTTCTGCAATGTGATCCAACTATCTAAGGAGTACAGCAACCAAATAAATGAACTGTGCATACCCATGCAAGTACTCTCATCTCATCTCCAGCATACCAGGTATTTGTTGAATGTGGAATGGAAGATTAATGGAAGAAGAGGCCCAAGAAGACTAAACATTCACGACATAACTTAAATTAAAAAAATGCTAGCAATAATTCCTCAGCCTCTCCAAAACCAGGCAGTAAGTGAGCTTCTTCGTAACTCTAAAGGGCAGAATTACTATTTAATACAGAAACAACCCTTCGCAGCCTTTATCAGCTGCCCATTAGAGTCACTTCTGGAGACTGCCCCGTAGGCAGGCTGAGGAATGTCAGTGCACTGAATCCCCCGGCTCCCACCGACACTCACGTACACACAACCCCACACCTAACGCAGACGTAATTTTACACACGGAGGACTGCGACTACAACCCGACCGCAGGGGCGGGGGGAAAAGGCCGCTCAAGAGCTCAGCTAGCGAGGCGTCCCCAGCTCGCCCCGCAGCCAGGCAGCGGGGTGAAGAAGGGAAGAGGGAAAATAAGGCTTTTTTTTTTTTTTCTTC
>VYXD01012042.1:101871-135264 GCA_013397195.1 Hylia prasina | reverse complement strand
AATAGGTTTTGCAGAGCATCATGACAGACTAGTCTGAAAAAAGAACAATGTCTCGGGTTATGGAACCAAAAATGTGTATTCTATTTTCATCTGCNCAGAGGAGGATCGGACCCATCTCACCACCACTGGACATTTTCTTTTTTTAAAATGGGATCATCTCTACTCCAACAGAACCACATTTGTTTTCTCTAGGAGGACTGCTTCCAAACACCCTGACCAACAGGGTGTCAGGTTGTGTCCCTGGCTCTGTCAGAGTTTTCTAGGATTTTTTGTTTGTTTGCTTCCTTGTCTTTTTGTACTACTACATTTGTATTTCTAATATTCCTAGTAAAAGAGCTGTTATCCCTATTCCCAAATCTTTGCCTGAAAGCCCTTAATTGCAAAATTATAATAATTTGGAGGGAGGGGGTTTTACATTCTCCATTCCAAGGAAACTCCAGCTTTCCCTGGAGGATACCTTCTTCTAAACCAAGACAAACAAATTAAAGACAAATCAGCCTCTCTTCCCAGAAGTTTGCACTGCTTCTGTGTGCTGAAAATTCTGGAGGGACCTGAAACATAGACTTTGAATAAGACACCAAAATTAATTTCCAAATTAAATTCTGCTGTGAGAAGCTGGTTTCAGCAAATTCGAGAAGCAGTCTGTTTGATAGGATTAAAAGCAGAAGGCTGGTAGCCCAGCATCACAAGTGGCAAAGCTTACCTTATGATTTCAGCATACTCCTTGTCTTTTCCTTTACTGTCCCTCCATTTCCTGAACATGACTGATGCATCCACATTGGCAGGAGAGAATGTGTTGGGCTCATTAAGCAGAGAGATTACACTCAGTAAGATAGTCCTGAAAGAGGGAACCACAACAGCAGAGTCAGAGCTAACGCATCCATGAATTCTGGATATCCACAATTTCTTTAGGTGTTGCATCATAAATTTCTTTGAAGTCGAGTCTCAAGCTGAGGACAGTGTTTGTTAAGCGAGAGCAGGTATTTATGAACCTCAGACCCCACACATTGGTGTAGGGAAATGATACAACACAAATCTCATGTGACTACAGACCATCCTGTCTGTGCATGTGCTTAGGACAGGGCAGCACACAAAGCTACAATCAGACCAGGATTCAGCTTGTCTGCACTATCCACACATAGTGTGGGGCTGGAAATCTGTTCTGTGTGCTGTTTCTGATAGCTTGGAGCCTCCAGCAAGAAGCCAGGCTTTTTGCCTGCCCTGCAGAGGGAGAAGGACCACTGTGACCCAAGGCCAGCAGGAAAGGCTGCACTATTTTCCCCTGCCCTGCCGAGGGAGAAGGACCACTGTGACCCAAGGCCAGCAGGAAAGGCTGCACTACTTTTCCCCTGCCCTGCCAGGTGGTGGGAGGCTTGAGGTCGGGGAGGACTCTTCTCTCCTAAGCTCGTGCCCCACTCAGGCTGCAGCAGCACCTCTCAAGCACAGCAAGGGGAAGACAGTGTAGATGCCCAGGCAAGGTGCCAGGGCCCAGTGGGATTCAGCTGCTGGTATTCAGCAGAGCCAGCATGAGCCAGTCACATAACCCCTGGCAGGTAGGCAGGCAGGCAGACAGACAGTCAGTCTTCTGGGATTTCCAGCCAGATGCCCTGCTCTGCTGGCATTTACCAGCTGCAAACACCATCCTCTTGCTCAGAGCTTTCTCCTGCAGCTCCCTTTGCACGTGAGAGATGCAGCCTTTGCTGCTCATGCCGTGCCCCAATGAGCACAAACACCCACATCCAGCCACTGGCTGTAGCTGCCACCACAACAGCGTCACTCCTCCCAGTGGTTCTGTCAGCAACAGTTTTCCCTCTTGTGGAAGGGACCAACAAGGGACAGGGAATAGTTCTTGAAACACAGAATTACCTAACACTCACTGTGCAGACCTTGATTAAAGGAGACTGGGAGTCACAGTCATGTCTGCAGTGATTCAGGGACATGTTCAGAGCATATCTACCAGTTCATATATCTGGGTACAATTCCAGGAAATGCTTGGTCATTTGGATACTGAGTATCTTGAAAGGTTTTGAAAATAAACACTTATATCTGAACAGACTGTTCAGCACAGCTACCAAGAGAGCCTTATGCAATTAATTTTCTAAATTGTATAATTCTGTACAAAAAGAGAACAGAACCTCTGGAAGAAACTGTCTCATTGGACTGGAATGATGGACATGAGAGATCATTTTCTACTTCATCTCAAGAATTCATTTAAGAGCCTTTGATTCTCTGCAAATAGGCCAGCATGTCAACTCCAGCATCATGCAGCAGCTTTCATGAAGAGCAAAGTCTAGGGAAGGCCGAGGACAGGAATTCATGTCAGGATTTAGCATCTGCTCTACCCCACTTCCATCAACAGTGAAGAGAAGCCAATTCCATCAACAGTGAG
The DNA here is from genome assembly GCA_013397195.1 of Hylia prasina. Taxonomy (NCBI): domain Eukaryota; kingdom Metazoa; phylum Chordata; class Aves; order Passeriformes; family Sylviidae; genus Hylia; species Hylia prasina. The sequence goes on along the minus strand of VYXD01012042.1, from coordinate 132,875 downwards.
GAGAAGTCTGCGGTGTCCAGACACCAAAGTCACTGCAAAGCTACTTAAATACACCAAGACTGCATTAGAAGTGAAGCTCTCTGAACTCTTCATTCCCATCCAGCACAGTAGATCAGCTCCATCACTGCTGCTATCTTTAAGAGATGGACCATGTCCTCCAGCTGGTTGTCATGTACAAGGTACAGTAACAGAAAGGCATCTCAGCATGGAGAATCTGACAGGACCAAAACCACTAAAAGAGTTCAGCCATATAGGACTGAAAACCTCAGCATCAGACACAAACCGTATGGGCTGGATAAAGGCAGAGTTTCTGGGATACTGTCAGGGATCTGTCTCCGCTTCAGACTAGGTTGCTGTAGGATGGAAGAGCAGCCATCAGAGGCTCAAGGAAACAAATCTTTTAAGGGCCTTTTATTCTCATGCATCAATGTAAGAAGGCTCAGAGACAGACCAATTTCCTCCCAAAGAGACATGAGGTAGATTGCCTGGTGCTCCCAACCAGCATATCCTATTATATTCCTTGTTGAAAAAGGTGGTTTTTTTTAAATCCAGCTGCTATCCACATTGTAGCCTCTCAGAGCAACCACAAGAGGTAGGTATAGATTGCTCCAAGTGCATTTTTGCCCTCAGGTACACCCACTGGTACAAAAAGCTTTAGCCTAGGCTACACTGACACTCATGTTACTGCATCAAGCTGTTTGTGGAATCTGCCCAAATCTTAGGCAGCAAAAAAAGCCAAGAAAAGTGGTAATCCTCAAGAAACAAAGCAATAGGCAGACAGTATGTCACCTATCTGCAGGAGATTCAGGTGTACCAGTACCTTGAATTCTGTGCTGAGTCCTGGCCTGTGCAGTTTAAAGGCAGGGGAGATGTAGAAAAGGACAACTAAAATGATCAGAGAGCCTCAACCCTAAACCTTGCCACCACTCACTCAGCTCCATGGGACATAGGAAGCAGTATTCTCTGCCAAACAGATTAGAGCTACATTCGTTCACATCTTGCTGGGTTTTCCTGTGTTTACTTACGCCTGCATCACCTAGCTCCCAGTGATGGGAAGGTCTATACTGATTGTGTTTAAAGAAAAAAAATGAGCCTGCTTGACACCCTTAGAGGTGGAAGCATGGGTGAACTCTCACAGCTGAAGAATGAATTTTCCCCTTCAGTCACTTCAACTCTGCTCATCTGCAGGCAAACAGTCAATACTTGGCAGGATTTACAGAATTCAGCAGCTGAGGAACAGCTCCCTCCCGCATCTTCAGCCCCTCTGCCTCCTGTCTGACACTCTGGAGCTCATGCTGGCAGAGTTCATTCACAACTGGCCCGTTGTGGGAGGGACACCATGGTACAGCAGGGGAACACTCCTCATCCTTAGCAGGAAGAGAAACAATGTGTGATGAACTGACTGTAACCCCCATTCCCCTACCCCCATACACTGCTGGGGTAGGAGGTAGAGCAAAGGAGGGAGAGGTGGGGGGAAAGAGTTTTTAAGGTCTTATTTTACTTATCATCCTGCTCTGATTTTGTTGGTAATAAATTTAATTAATATCTGTAATTGTAGCCTGTTTTGTTCATGATGGTGCTTGGTGAGTGATCTCTCCTGGTCCTTATATGCTGCAGATGCATATCAGAATAATGAACAGGTAGGTAAGGCTGCAAAGATTGGAACAGCCCAGGTAGACCAAGGCTGGCAGCAAAAGGGTGAGCTATTTCTAGCCCTAGGCCACTTCAGGACATCGATGAAGGGGCTTATGATTGAGGGGTGGACCTGACCATAGAGGCCATCACAGAGGTTATCCTTTTACAATTACAGAGGTTATACAATTACAAATGTGAAACACATGCTGCCATCAAGCGAGCCACATGAGTGAAATATTCCGGGAATAGGGTGGTGACTGGGTTTCCAGTATGGTGAGGCCTGGCAAATAGATTACATTGGGCCATAGCCACAAACATTCCAAGGCAAGAGTTACATACTCACTATGACAGAGGCAACAACTGGCCGGAAATGTACCCCGTAAACCATGCCACTGCTTGGAACACGATCTCAGGTCTTGAGAGACACATTTTTGTGGTGACAAGGTACCCCAGAGAGAACTAAATCAGGCAGTGAGACTAATTTTCAAAATAACCTCATGAACTCTTGGGCAAAGAACCACTGAGTGAATATATCATATCCCTTACCACCCACAAGCCTCTGTAAAGACTGAGAAATACTGAAGACTGTTAAGAGCTTTAGGAAATGGGGCATGAAGCACCAGGATGCAAACTTCACAGAAGCTACTTGGTTTCTGTGAAGCTACTTGGTAAACACTAGGGGATCTGCTAACTGCTCTGATCCTGCCCAAACTAAGCCCATAGACACTGTGGGAGGAGATAAGGTCCCTGCACTACACATAGGAAAGTGGCTGGGGAAGTCAGTGTGGATTTATCCTCCCATGGGAAAAGGCAAACCCATCCATAGGATTGTCTTTGCCCAAGGACCTGGGTGTACTTGGCAGGTAATGTGGAAGGATGGGGAGACCCGGTGTGCACCTCAAGGAGATTTAACCTTAGGGGGAAAAACAATTTGTGTGAGTTTTATGTTGCAGGAAGTGAAGGAGCAGGAACAACATGAACTGACAAAGAATGAATTTTGTAAGAAGCAAGGAGAATGTGATGATGTGAGCCAGGCTGGTGCCCAGTCATCATCAAGTGTACGGCTTCTCCTGTCCTGATCACCCATCCTGATGGAGTAGAGCACAAGTCATGGATTTGGAGGGGTGGCAGAAACTATGAAACAGGAGAATAATATCTATCTATGAAAGGACAAGTTAGTTCAAGAATTTTGGGTTGTATATGTGGGTAAGAAGGGATTCCAGTAATGAGAAATAAATACAATGGAACAGTTGGAAGATATATAAATTATATATAAATAAATATTTTTCTATTTATTTTTATATATAATATTTATAAATATTTCTATAAATATCTAAATTATGTGGGATCTAAACATGACACAAATGGTATGGAATAAAGAGTGGAGATTATCTTGAGTCTGGCTGTAGCTCATTTTCCCTTAGCAGCCATCAGTGCTTTGTACTCATAGTTAGAAAGGAGTTGGTAACACACAAGTGTTTTGGCTACTGCTGAGCAGCGCTGGCACAGCATCAGCGCTGTCTCTAACATTCCCCACTCCCCCATCAGGGGCTGAGAGGTGGCAAGATCCTAGGATGGAACATAACCAGGCCAGCTTGTCCAAATTATTCAAAAGGATATTCCATACCATATAACATCAGCTCAGATACAAAAGCTAAGTGAGAGAGGAGGAACGGGGACATTTGTTATATTACAGTGTTTGCCTTCTGGAGCAACTGACACGGATGTTGAAGCCCTGCTTCCCAGGAAGTGGCTGAACATTGCTCACCAATGCAAAGTAGAGATTCAATTTTTTTCCCCTTTGCTTATGTGCACACAAGTTTTTGCTATTGATTAGTAAACTGCCTTATCTCAACCTACAAGTTCTTTTCCGTGTTATTTTTCTCTCCCCTATCCCATTGGGAAAGGAAGTAATAGAGCAGTTTGGTGGGCACCTGGAAGCAATTACACATACTTTTCCACTGGTGGTACTTTGATGAAGATAACAGTGACTGAGAAAGGATTCAGCATTTGAGATAATTAGTCTTCAGAGTATGAAACCCTGTGAACAGGACAGAAGGTCCTGCAGTGTCAGCCCAGTATGAGGACACAGCAACCCAGTATGCTCAGACAGACTGGTAAGTCTGGTTCCCACTTGATTCAAGCCCTAAACCCCACAAAACCTTGAATTCCCTCCCAAACCTCTCCCAACATAGGCCTTAGGTCTTGTAGAGATGAGAGGCCTTTGAGGTCACCATGGCACAACATATTCAGTTACCTGACATTTTGTGTAGGGTTCCACCTCTCTGATGGCAGCTCTCCACTTTGTGGGTCATCTACAGGTGGGTGAAGAATTGAAATACATACATCTCCATTCTGCAAGACATTAAAAAAGCACTGAGAATAGCCTGGCTGGAGGCTGAGGCCTGATGACTCAAGTCCACCACTCTGACTGTCTTCTGAGCAGTTTAAACTTGTTGATATGAACATCCAAGTGCCAGTAAAAACCAACAGGGCTGGAAATGGTTCTGAATTCTTCCTGGATCTACCTTGTACCCAAGGGTTAGCCTAAACTGGCAAAAAACCCCAATATAAAATCAAGAGGCTTAAAGAATGTACTGAAGTAAGCAAAAATAGTAATAGTGTAACATAAAACTAAATTGGTCTCCAGATAGCAAGTACTATTGTCACAAGTGACATAAGCTTTAATCACAGGAGACCCAAAGTAGAGTTAAAGAAAATTTGTGTTCTCACTGGTAGCTTGAGCCAGCTACAGGAAATTTTTGAATTGAAGGGTTTAATCACCATCTACTACCTCAGGTATGAAAACATTTTGTCTCCCAGGACACAAGGATGTTGAACAGATGGTGTGGGACAGGCTTACACTGCTTCCCTAGGACACAGCTGTTCAAAATGTCAGGTGAAAAAGCAGGAGATGCTCTCTGAAGGTTTCACTGAAAATCCCTTCCAGCATGCAAGAGGAAGAGTATTCTGGCAGCATATGGAAGCCACATAGCCACATAATCCTCAATATGGGTTTTACTCACCAGTGTTATGGGCTGAATATAGATTTAAAGATCTATAATGCTTATTTAAGAGAGCTGTCAACCCAATTCTCTATCAGCAACAGCATTCTGACACAATTGCTTTGTAGAGGTGCTGGAGCAGTATCCACCTCAGCTGATAGCCTCCACTGAGGCAGACTCCAGGGACTCATGTGGTACCAATGCCTTACTGCAGGATGGGGTGAAGGTGGAGATGAGGCCCGAGGCCAGCCAGCAGATATTGGCCTCTCCAGGCCCCATGGGCCTTGCTCTCCCCTTGCAGCCAGCTGAGGGGGCGAATCCCAAGTTCCTAGGGTAGTGCCACACCTTCAGCAGGCACAGCCCCGGCTGAGGGACAGCACTCATGCAGTCCTTGTCAGTCCGATCCAGGGCAGAGCCTGATGACAGGATCAGAGGCTCTGTTCAGGATTCCAGGCTGGCAGCTTCCCACACACCTGGTCTCACGTCCTTCCAACACTGCTTGAGTGCAGGGCAGGGCTGCTCACAGCCACAGCATCTGTGCCTTTGAGCCCAAGCCAGTGATCACAGCTACATATAAGCAGCAGCTCACCTGGGGGGTTGTGATCCTATCCACATTTCAGTGGTGCACTATTCCTGCCAGGTATGCTAACCTAGCAGGCCCTTGTCACTTTGAAGAAGGTTTTAGTCAAGAGCACAGCAAGGCAGCACCTGGGGCTGCTGAATTCCAAAGCACATACTTATGTTGCTGGAACAGTTTGCTTTAAGAAGGCAGTTTCCCTTTTAGGACCCCAACAGGCTTGTGAAATCTTGGAATTTTTTTGTATCATTCCAAGGTGAAGTTAACTTTAGTAACATTAGATTATGCTCAGTCTACTCTGCTTTTACTAACAATTTCTATTAGTTTAACCTTTTCTTGGAAGAATGCAATGCTAGTGACCCAGAGGAAAAATCTCAGCACTTGGGAACAGTTCCTGAAGCAATCAGGTCAGCAGCATGAGGACAAGCAGATATTTGGCAAAATGAAGACGGAGGGAAGCGACGATGTGAGAAGTTTTTGTCTTGCCACAATCAGTGTAACGTTTGGAAACTGCACTACATTAAGAGTTTGGAAGGGTAAAGGTATAATTGGGCCTGATGAGGTCAGCATAAAGTTCTAGGGATCAGGACAGTCAGGTGCCAAGCCTTTGCCTACATACATTTTTGAAAGACATAAACAAGGAGAATGGGGTATTCATCTGCCATTGAGAAATATCCTACACTTCTATCAGGACTGATAACTGTCATGTCATAAAAATAAAGAGCAAGTGAATGCAGTTTTACCAAAGTTCAATTAGATGATCCAAGTAAACCGGAGATGGGAAAAACACACATTGCTCAAGTCTCATTGCTCAGAACTGGAATGTCAACCCCAGCCTCTCCATCTGGTCCTACCAGCAGATTCTCTAAACTGCTACTTTCTTTCATCTTCCTTGCACTAAGACGGGTTGTTTTTGTCCCTCTCCTGAAAAACTCTCAAACCTCAAACACTCTGCTGAGATAGTCTCAGTTTCATTTGGAGTTATCCCAGTGCCTCATCTTCAGTGCTTAAATGTTGTTTCCAAAACAGCCTGCAAGCTGCTTTAGATTCCCCCAACTACAAGAAATACTGCTACGAACACAAAATACAAAGCACAAAGTTTGAGTATTTGAAGAGCAAACCAAAAATACATCCATCAAGCTTGGGGTTAGTTCCTCCTGCTGCCTTCAGTTGTTTCTAGTCAATTGTTCATCTTTCTCACCAGGACCGGGAGAGGTCCTTTCCAAGGCTTGTTTTTGTATATTTCATTTTGCAAACCATTTGCCACTCACCTCCCGCATGAGGATTTCCAGATTTAGAATCAACACTCACAGCACAAGTCTGCAATTATCTGAAGATTTCAAAGTTGTCTTTATTTATAGATCAAAACTCCATGGTACTGAAATAGAGCCTTAAAGACAAACACCATCCTTGGCTACAGGAAAGATCATGTGCCGAGTACAAAAGCCACATCAGAAAACTGTCAGATAACTGATCTGAGGATGTCCCCAGACTTAGAGCAATCCCCTGGATCAGTCAATAATTAAAGGTGGTTATTATTCTGTTCTGCACTGAAGTTTGGCAAAGTTTCTAGCCATTTATTACTAAGCCATCAGCGCAGTTCTCACCATGACATTTGAAGCACCCATTCCAAACTGGGCATTCAGCAGGAAGAACTTATCAGAACAGGCTTTCCAAGCCCAAGCCATCAATTGAAGCCTTCATTTGTTCACGGGATGGAAGAGAATGGCATTCCTGTTTTCAGGTGGTTTCAAAGGAAGCCTGCAGAACCTCTCATAAGCAAACCTATGATAATGTGAGAGACCTGGACCAACATGAACATTTTGAAATCCTTTAACTCCCAAAACTATAGAACCTTAGCAGGTTGACATTCTTCTAGGATACTCAGAAATTTAGCTAGGATTTGGCTGACCTCCACTAAAAGTGAAGTTTTGAACGAAAACATGCCTTCAGTCTTCAAATACAGCTCTGTGGAACTGGGTGATATTGCATCAATTGCCTCTATATAAAATTATTCCTCTTCTGGACCTGCTGTGTAGTTCTGTTGTGATTCAACTACTGACAGCCCACTGCCTTCATTACCTACCTTCTGAAAGTAACCCATACACATACTGAGTTTAAGGAAGCAGAAAGCTTGCTCACACACCCCAGAAAAAGTTATTTAAGAAACACCTTACCTCATAAATGTTGGGGTGCCACATTTTGGTCAGGAATCTGAAGGTAGGTGGTGAATATGGATAGTCGATAGGAAATTTAATGTGAGCCTGAAAAACACCAGAATATTTTAGTTAGAAACAGAACCAAAAAGACCAACAAGCAGCAACTACAGTAAAAAGACTGGGGGGGAAAAATTATTAAGGCTACTAAATTGCTCATTTTATAAATCAGTCCTCAAGTGGCCCCACAGTGGCCCCCACTCTATACAATTTCTTATATAAAACATTAACTGAACAAGAAAAATCAAAACACTTGGGCTGGTGATGTTCAGAAAACAAGTCAAAATGCATTTATCATGCCCTAATTCAAAAAGCACTATTCAACAGCTGTTGTGAAACAGGGTAAAATATACTGGAAAAGTATTAACTCAAGAGAGTCTTTCTGAGTTCAAAAGCAGACTAAAAAAATGTTTACTAAGCTGAATAGACCTGTTTTATATTTGCCTGTACAAATATTTAAAATTACTCTTCTCATGATGAAAAAAAATTGTTACATAACTTGCTCTAGTTATTTTGCCTTTGAAAGTTAAGCTGGTCCATCTACCTGTGTTTCTAATACTACATGTTCTACCACCACAGGCATTTTTGAAGTCTCAACATCATCTGTGTCTGTTGAATAAATCAGTGCACCTTGAGAAATATTGATGGGCAATGACAGCAAACATCTTCCAGTGGTCAACAACCATCTGTGGGGTACAGCTCTGAGCTGAGTCAGTTATGGGAAGGCTGCAGAGGTCCTAGCTCTGGAAATTCTCGGTGCTGTCCTGCCATTCACAGCAGTCTGAATATGGACTGATCAAGTGTCCAAAAGATTTCTCTCTGGGGGGTGGACTTGCATGCTGCTTGCTGTGCTGTGGAGCAGCTTGCCTTGCAGATGCTCGACCCAGCAAAAAGTCCTACTACCCAGCCCAGTAAGGGATCTCCAGAGAAGCATCTTTTGGTCCCCTCAAGCACAGTCAGGCTCATTTGCAACTGAAGAGATCCCAAAAGCATGATTCATATTTATCCTGGTTTGAGACAAATTTAGGAGGAAACCTAGTCACCCCGGACAACATGGTAAGAGCAGAACTCCAGGTCACTCTCTTCCATTTAAGTACCTAACCATGCTACTTGGTCAACAAGAGAAACTTTGGAAAGTTTTCTTCCATAATAGAGAAGCAAACAATCAAACAAAGGAATTACGGAACTGTTAGGTACCTGGCTACAGTTTTACTTATCAGCACACACCTTTGCCTTACAACCCAAATTTTATGGGGTCAGAGTGCCAGGTAGTCAATAAAAGAAGGTTTTCTATTCACCTTTATGAAAGGAATTCACCAACTCACATGGCCTTATGGTTTGTAGATGCCTACTCATGACTGTATGTGGCATGTTACAGCAGCACTGAGTTCTCACACTGCAGTCATTTGTCACAGCACACTCACAGACAAGAGATTTATGATTCACGTAAACAATCCCATACTTGAAGGCCAGTTGCATGAATGGCATTGCTCCACAAGCAGTGAGTGAATGGCTTTTGTTACCACACACTGCTGGCAAGCAAGGGCATGCCTGGGTCCACAACATGTCACCCTGAACTGTAAGCAGAACAGAGATCTACCCACAGCAGGACACGTTCACTCCAACACAAATGCTTGCATCATATAGCTACAGACTCCTTCAGACACTGGGGTTTTCCCAAGAAAGCCCACTCCTGTGCTTACACGCAGTTTTGTGAGATCTAAGACATAATACGGCAAAAAGACTGAGATTAAAAATGCAAAAGACAACAAAACTCAGGGTTGAGCTACCTTCAAGATGTCTTAGTAAAATCTGTCTTCTACACAGCCACAGCTTCCAGGTGACCAAAACAAAAGGTACTATGCCAGCAGACTATGAGCACTGCCATGCTTATAACCCATATGTAGTGGTTATAACCCATATAGATGCTCAAGAAGTGCAGGTATAATTCCTCCCTCTGCTTTCAAATTGTCTAATCCTGAGGGGTTTGTCTCAACAAGGCCTGAGGCACCAGTATGTCATGCAGACTCATGCAGAAGCTGTAAATCCTGAAAGATTGTTCAAGATTTCTAAATCCTGTTTGACAAACACAGTTTTTCATTAGAAAAAGACTACCTGCCTAAAATAACTATTACTATGGGATGCAGTGTTGTGTCACATGAAGGATTCTCTTGAACTCTGGGAACAGAAAATACAGCTGGAGAAATAAGAGAAATCTTTCCTTCCCACATGCAGGCAGCTAAGAACCTAACTTCCTTGTAATCCATCACATATTTAGAGAAAGCGGTCACATTACATGGTGATCAGCTATTTCTAACTAGTCTGTAGCTCTTTAGAACATTGAGATTCTGTACTGGAACATAAAGGAAGTGAGGCTTCTCTACAAACCTGATTTCAGAGTCAAAAGCCTCCAAAAGAGAAAACCTTGAACTACAGGCAGGGATTTTTTTCCAAACAAAAAGAGCACCACTGTCAGGTTCCCATGGTGAGATCATCCAGAACTTGAAAGTGAAACCCAACATTTTTCCAGGCCATTACAAACAGGTCTGAGAGAATTACCTCATCTCTTCTGCAAGACAAACCATGGAAAGTTACATAAGCTTACTCTGCTCTCACTGAATGCTATTTGAGTTTCTGTGTGGGTTAAGCAAGCCAAGAATTTCCAAGACAAGCTGCAAGACTGCTTGCAAAGGTGCAGCAACAGCCACAATTACAGGTAATTTTTTCCCCACTGAAAGCCTGATTCTAAACATGTCAAAAAAAGAGACCGAATTAAGCAATAAACCTAATGTTAGAGAGAGCTCACAGAGTTTTCCCTACAATTTCACTGATATAAGGCAAAAAAATCTGTTGAACTCAGCCAGGGCTGCTAGGTACTCGAGAATGGCAGAGTTTTCAGGGAGCTTGTTGTTAGCTCAGTTACAGCCACACAAATTAATTTAGGAGGACTAAAGATGCAGCTCAGTTCCCCCCTGCAAGGTCCAAACAGTTACTGAATTCACCATTTGCCTGACTCCTCAAACTGAGCTTAAATAGAAATAATCCTATTTTGGTGCTGATTTTAGCCAGCTGCATGCCATGGCTCCTTGACACCACTGAACATATGCAATAGCCAGGAAGGTGAAGACCAGTCACCAATCAACCCATTCCTCCCTTCCCCGGTCTGTAACTAGTCATGTTTACAGTCCCTAGAAAAATAGTAAGTTCTTCTAAATAGTCCACCCTGGAAGAAGATACAGCCCTTTACAGACATTTACGACTGCCACAAGTACTTTCAAATTACACCCATAGCACATATTTTAAGAATATTGCTACCAGCATTGTCACTTTGTTTCCTATTTTACTGCTCCCCTGAATCTTCAACAGAGACTGCACTTCAGGTTTGTTAATTTACTTTAAGTTGAATAAGACAAAGGCACAGGTTCTGCTACATATGCCAGAAAAACATACAATCTCACTAGATCTTATGTGACTGAAAATATAAACCTAATATTTCTGCTAACCAATGAATTATTCACTGATTCAGTCATTATGAACAACTATTACAGCAATTTTGTTTCTTGAGATCTTGCCACACACTTGACTCAACACTTATATTTGGGTCACAACTACTCTAAGCACTCCAGGCTTGGGGCAGAGAGGCTGGAAAGCTGCCTGGCAGGAAAGGACAGAGGGGAGCTGATTGACAGTGGCTGAACATGAGCCAGCACAGGCCCAGGTGGCCAAGAGAATCCTAGTCTGGATCAGCAATAGCATGGCCGGCGGGACACAGGCAGGACTCCCTCCTAGGCTCAGTCCTTATTCCAGCCTCACTGTAAATGCTACTTCAGGAGTCTGACACTGACTTTTTACACCCATCTCAAGCTGACAAATCTGAGATCCCTGATTTTTAGGCAGAAAGGAAAGGAATGTTGAATCCATCCTACCTGCCCTAGTGGAGACAGGCCATGGGGAAGCGCATACATTTCCTGGAAAGCCACCAAGATCACAACTGATCTGATTTGAGGATAATGGCAAACACCAGCAGCTTTTATAGTGGCAAGCATAAATTGCAGCTGCTTGGTGTTCCTGGAAGCGCCATTTAGAGATTATTTTTATCTCAAAACATCAGAAGCTTAATGCCAGCCCCTCCAAAACCGCATTAGTGAGGGCAAGGACTGTTAGCAACTTGTATTTAAGATCAGATACAAAGGAAGTGGTTTGAGTTTTTAAACTATTTTGCTGTTATTTGTAATTACTTGGTACAGCCAGCCCACAGATAAGCTTCTATTGACTCTGTGCAGGTACCACCAAGGTCTCTTACAGATCACCCACCTGCCCTGCTAGACTCACAACATCACAAGGACTCCTCACTTTCCTCCTTAAGGGGCACAACCAGGCACCCCACTGTGCTCCTTCTGACTGTTCCACACACTGAACATGCAAGAAAGGTGAGGACAGGAACTACAGGCCACTACCAGGTTAAGTGTTTGTATCTAATCCCACAAAATGCCTTTTCCTGCTTCTGGTGCATTTATACAATTCATTTATGGGAATCTCCTCTTCCACATTAAACCTGGATTAGTGCATGCAATATTAAACACTATGTGCTGGAAAGCATGTTCAGTAGAGGTCAGCAGTCAGTACCAGCAGCCGGTTTCTCACAGCTGTGAGGTTTAAAGTACTTCAGTATCACCCAGCCCACAACATGTAAAACAGCACTACAGCCAGTCCCACTGCACCGTTAATTACTTGGTGAGGTAAAAATGAATGTAGGGCCAACACTGCTATTTCAGCTCCATTTATGACTTATGGACTAAGTAATTTCTTGTGGCAGAGTTCGGTGCTAGCCTGTTACTGCTTCATTTCCCAGCAGGACAGTGTCAGTGTTTACTGACATCTGTTGTGCTTTCACAGCACAGGAGCACATCTCTGATCCAAGATCAGTGACCAGGTCACTGAAGTCTTGTGAGTCCTGAAAAATCCCTTGGTGCTGAAGTGGCCACAGGAAGAGTAGGAAATAAGTTTCAAAAGGAATTTAAATCACAAAGATCTGAATGGGAAGAATGAACTAGATCTCATGAGAAGGACATGAAGCATCTAAACAAAAAAGAAAATAGAGCCAAACTTCAGCAGAGCAATGATGAGTCAAGAAATATGGCTAGCTTACACAATCAGAGACTGGTTTGACAGGCACCAGCCCATTCTTGTTTCACACTAAATCATATCCCATGTACATTTCCTAATTTAGTTATCTGCGGCACTACTATATCTGTTGTTTTCAATGGAAGACTTCCTCTTCTCTAGTACAAACTATATTTCCTTTTCCCAGAACTTCTTTTAACAATAAGATATTATTAAATATTTCTGTAATATATTATCTGCCATGTTCATAAAGATGAGACTGTTGGCAAGTCATCCAACCCAGACCAAAGCAGGTAAAGGGGCAGATTACAAGAGCCAGGTAATTACCAAGACTCAGCTAATAACTGCCAGGTCTATTTCCACTGCTTTTGGCTTTTCATGATGCTACTGAAAATGCGATCATTTCAACAAGTGCAGGAGATGCAACTCTCAGCAAGAGATATTGAGTTGGAAACAGCGGCATCCGGAAACAACAAAGTATTTATTCCATAACCTACCCATTTTCATTCAGCTTTTGTTCTTGTTCTTGTCTGCTATCTCATCACTGAAAAGGCCATTACCAGCAGCTATGTAAGACACACCACCAAACAGAATTAATTGATTCTCTTTTACAGGACAAGCTCTTGGTTCAACAGCTTCACTGAGCTTTGACACAGGGGCCAAACAATAAAGTAATTTCAGATTCCCATGAGAGAAAGCTGATGTCATATTAAGGTTTATGTATTTTCCAGGAATTCCCATGCTGAAATATTACAAGATTCTAGCCTCAATTTAAACTTCATTCCAGGATCAGGCCTGATTTTAGGAGACAAAAAGATTAAGATGGAATATATTAGAGACTGTGACAGGTCAGATGTTACGAGATTTCTGCCATGCTTGAAGGCTTTGTGTAGAAATGGTTCTCTTGGATCTACGCAGGCTTGAGATCAGGGTCACTGTGTGTGCTATGCAGAGAGGCTACTCTCTGTGACTATTTTCTAGGCAGAAACAGATGACTCAGTTCTTACTTATATCTGTACAAACACACCAACCTTCCCATTTAGACAAAATAGGAAGAATCACTCCAAATGTATGAAACTTAAGTTTCCCTGTGCAGCCTGATATTTGCTGAGGGAGCCAGTATCTTGGGATAACACATCTAAAGTTTAAACCAAATCATGCATCTCCTCTTAGATCTTTGCTTCAGAGTAGAAGCTGGGACTTAGATACCCTACTGCACGTGTAACTGAGCATGCTGCTACCTGAACTGGTAAAACTCTCACATGAGCATAACTATTCTAGATACAGTTTCTGTCCACCTCAGATAATGCAATTTCCCATCTCTTTCAATTTGTAAAAATAACAGTCTTGCTGGAGCAGTGGTGGGAATATTTGAGACAGCTTATTCAAAATATCATGGTTCATTACTGGCATCTCTAGCATCCAACTGCTTATGTAGAGGGTTATCATTTTGGGCACCTGTCTCCACTTGCCAGGCTTCAGGGTGCAAAAGACTGTCTCTTTTAGTAAGGAATTGAATTAGTCTATGACATCTTCAATATTTTGTTCCATCTCACAGTTTGGAGTTTAACTTTACTGGGTAATTAATATTTTCTTGAAGCAGATTTACACAGGCATATCTACGGAATGGTTGACTGTGAGACAACATGACATACTTCAGATTTATCCTGGTAATTTATCAGTGGGATTGACTGACAGTGGGATTAAGGGCACCCTGATGATACTACTGATCTAGCTCTGTAGTGCAGTCACACTCTGAGAGGAAGGGATACCATCTAGAGGGACCTGCACAGGCTGGAGAGATGGGACTGTGAAAACATCACAGAGTTCAAGAAAGCAAAGTGTGACGTTCTGAAGTGGGATTGTGGCACACCCACAGAGAAGTGGGTGATTGAAAGCAGCCTGGCAGAGAAGGCCTGGTGGTGATGGTTGTTAAATAACTCGATGTGAGCCAGCAGTGAGCACCCACAGCCAAGAAAGTCAAATGTATCCTGGGATAAATCTAAAGAAGTATGGCCAACAGGTCAAGGGTGGTCATTCTCCCCTCTACTCTTGTGACACCCCACTTGGATTAGTGCATACAGTTCTGGTGACCCCAGCACAGAAAAGGACATGGAAGTATTGGAGCAAATCCAGAGGAGGCCACAAAGTTGCTGAGAGAACTGGAGCACCTCCCCAGTCAAGACAGACTGAGAAAGTTGGGGTTGTTCAGCCTGGGAAAGAGAAGGTTGTGTGGAAACCCCATAGGAACCCTCCAATATCTGAAGAGGCCTATATGGAAGCTGGAGAGGGACTCATCCTCAGGAGCTCTAGATGGGAAAAAGGGTAATGGGCACAATCTGAAAGAGGGGAAATTGAGGTTGGATATTAGGAGCAGATTCTTTACTGTAAGGGTGGAGACACTGGCACAGGTTGCCCAGAGAAGCTGTAGATGCCCAATCCCTGCAAGGGTTCAAGGCCAAGGTGGATAAGGTTTTGAGCAACCTGGTCTAGTGGGAGGTGTCCCTGCCCACAGCAGGGTGTTTGGGACTGGACGATCTTTAAGGTCACTCCCCAACTCTTAAGGTTCTGTGATTAATAGGCACCAAAACACTTCCCAATTTTCAATAACATTGGACGGAGTGTCTGTGAACTCACCTATTCATTCCAACACTTGCATCTTTACCAAAACACAGCAGATTGTTTTGTTGCTCTGTGAAGAAGGCCATACCATTTGCACCTGCTGAGCAAAGAGATGTCCAAGCTAGCTCAATGTGAGAACACCCTTTCCTTCAGCCTGTTTTTACTATTTTTAGCCAATTCTTTAAACAAGTACCTTCATGAGTCAGTGAATGACTAATTGCCTGATTCTCTTCCTATGCAAGCCAGGCTGGATGCAAGATGAAAACTCTCCTCAAGGGACAGCCTTGACATGTTCTGCTAAAAACACAGGGCAGGTCTTGATGCAGTCACCTCTTTCATACGCAGCAAGGGGAAAGGCATATTTATAGTATTTTGAGTGTAAACCCTAGCACTGCACTGTAGTGTTACACAACTTTGCCTTTCCCAGCATGGTAGGCAGCAGTTCTCTGATGAGACTTCTTGAACTGGCATACCAGCAGCCTTTCTTTAAAGAAGGGTCACAGGCTTGTGAAAGGTGAATGGCAGCATTCAAGAACTGCACCTGAAATCTTATCTATGCTGGCTGCCATGCAGAAGCCAAGAAAGCACTCGTGCAGCCTTGTTGCTTGCTTTTCAGCCACTGCATTACTGATCATAAGTCCTCCTGCCTGGAGCTGGATACAGGCAGTAAATCTAGGCAGACTGAACAGTAGCAACCAAGCGTGCTGGACTGTACCACTTCCAAGCAAACAGCTAAATCAGCAAACTAAATGTGTTAGTCTAGATATATAACCCTATAGTGATACAACTGTGTTATGCATAGCTCCACTCAGTGTACAACCCATCTGAAAAGTGTCTCTGATCCTGCACAAGTCTAATATGTGTCCACTAGCTGGCCCCTGCCCAGCATCCTCCAGTTCACTGCAGGAGCCAGCATTGCGTCAGAAGGTATTTGCTGGGGAGAAGCTTATATCTGAGACACAAAGGCAATTTTTCACATTATTGCATGATGCACCTGTCAGCTTCATTATCATGGGTTGTTCTGACCAGACCAAGTATAAAGTTTTACCTTGGATAAATGCATTAGCTGATACACAGACATCCTTGTTCCACAGGCTATTCTTTCAACAGTAACAACAGGTTTTGTTTGGGCTTTCAGGCATTCAGCATTCTGTCATTCTTCACTTCTTTTCACCTCCACCTTGGGCTTCAGAGGATCTGGAGGTCACAGCATTACAACCAGTATGACTTTACTATGGATATACAAGAGAATAGTACAACACTGAAGTGAAGACTAGCATTAATATTTCTACCTGTGTTCCAACTAGCTGCCATGTCAATTACTAGTGCAACATCCAGATAAAGCCAGAAACCTCAATTTGCTGAAAAATCTCCTGAAAGAGCCAGCAATAGGGAGCAAAGCAGGTTGAATCATCTGCAGTGCAGCATAATTTAAGGTATCGTTTATACTTCTCATAAAAGCAGAACTACTGCAGTCAAACAAGCTTGGTACAAGAATACACAGCCTTGAAACTCAAGCTTGTATTTAATTAATTGGAACCATTGAGTTTGAAGGTATACCAGGTGAGAGCAGCAGTCAGGAAGACCCACTTAAGCCTACCAGAGGTTAAGAGGATTAAGGTGAAGGCAAAAAATTAATGAGACAGGTGTAAGATACAGGAAAAAGGATCTTATCATTTGGACAAAGAAAGATGGAACTTGTAGGAAAGTCAAAGGGAAGTTGTACAACTGTGTGACTAAAAGCAAGCCTTAAAGTAGCTTTCCTATTATGGACTATTTCCTGCCTGTATAAAGAAAGGATCTGAAGGGAAATTAGAATTAATTTAATTTTTCTTCCTGTATTTAAGCATGTCATAGATACAGCTCTTGATTCAAAGCATCATATCTGACTTAACTTTAGAAGAAATTTATGTGACATATCACACATGAGCGGCATAACAGCAATGACAAGAACTATGGTCGATCTACATTCTGCTTCTAGTAAGAAGTGGAGTGCTGCTGAAAAAAAAGCCCCCAAACCCAAAAATGGGGAAAAAAGCAGGCCAGTCTAAGGTAAGCAACAAGATGAACTGCAGTATCAGGGTCACATCAAGAGCTCTGGCAAGAGGTGCTGTATTTATAAAGATTTGTAGGAGCAAGTGATATCTCAAGAGAAAAAAAAGGGTACTTCCAGACAGAACAAATTTTCTATTGTGAATTATCATTTTCTACTTAGACTCTTCTGGTATCTATTGTCTTATGATTCTTGGATAACTTACTTTTCAGCTCTGCTTTTTAAGATCTTAAATGTTTAGCTGAATGCTAGAGAAACACACAAAATATGACCTTCCAAAGCATTCCCATGTATATGCCAGTAGCCACATAGCAACTTTGTATGTTGAAGGCTCCTCAGAAACAAGGCATGTTGCCTTCCTGCAAAGACTCATCTAAATGCTCTTCCACTGTCTCAATAACAGTATCATCAAATGTGACTACAGACACCACTTATAATAACGAACACTATGTTTGGTAGCTCAAGTACCGTGCTCCAGCACACTTCCACACTCAGAAAACGTAGCATCCATACAGTCAAATTTGGAAACTATGTTTTCTTATTCCAACCAGAGAAAAATGATACCCACACATCTGCAAAAAATTAAGACTCAACACTAGACAGACTTGATTGTGCATAGAATAAGTCAAGGCTACCAAACCCTAAGATTGTCAAGAACAGACAATTCATCCATATTTGTATGCTGGACAATACCATGATGATATTCTTTCCTGTTTGATCAGATTAATTCTTGAAAACTTAAGTCTTCATGTTATTAGGCCATTAGATAAGACACACTGCACCTGATCCAATCTATCAAATTACATTGCAGTAATAAGCATTTTGCAGCAAAAGTCAACAGTGTTTTCTAAGTACAGCCCTGTCATGGGAAACCTAGCCCAGTTACACAATGAAGCCCGTGAACCATAAAATAACCTATGCTGGTAATTAAAGCCTTATCTATGCTAGGATAAAATATGTTCATATTAAAAGAAAATTATTTACTCTCACTCATTGTTAAATATTTTTGTGACTGTTTTTTCCACCTACTAGCAAGTAATACAAGCTTCTAGGTGCTGATGCTTTAAGGTTCATCAGTAGTTAAAAAACAGTAACTATTTCAAACAGATGATTTGGATTCGGCCATCGTACCAAGACAATGGCTGTATTTTGATGTAAAAAAAAAGATTTAATTCACTGCTTGTAAAGAGGTGTTACCATGACAGATTCAAACATCTGCATGGTATTTAGAATATAAGCTGCTCCTGCCACAGAAATGAATCCAAAGCATGACTTGGAGGAGCCTCTAGTGGTGACAAAGTAGATGTGATTATGAATTAGCAGATGCTTAAGGATAAGCTAAGAGCCTTGATGGCATTCACACAGCCTACAGACACACAACTCCTAGTCAAGTTACCAGCAACGCAACATGCAGGCCACACACATACACTTGGGACCAGGCAGGATGTTTTCAATAGTGCTCCACCTACAAATTTTACCTTGCCTTGATTTAATAAGGGAACCAAACAGCTTGCTTCTTGACCTCTTCAGCTTGTAGGCAACATTTAGTGCAAAAACTGAACAGAGGTATATCCTGACAACTTGTTTAATCTCTTTCAGACTAATATTTTTTGCAGGGAAGTAGATGCACAACATCCTGTGGCAATGAGTTCTACAGTTTTAACTGCATGCTATGTAGAAAATCAACTTTTGTTTGACTCACTTCATAGTTCCATTTAATGCATATTCATTCTTGAATTAGGAAAGGCAGTAAACCATCATCCTCTCCTGACTTCTGGTTTATAGCTTTATAATCCCTAGTTGTACCCCTCCTCAGTCTTTACCTCAAGAATTCTGAAAGTTTCCTACAATGAGGAGCAGTGTTGGTACCAGTTTTCTCCAGTGAGTTATACTGACACAGGCAGACCACTGTTTTTAAATAAACTGTGTCTATGCACACATAAGGCAAAGATATGTAAACCTTGCACTGCAGAAACACATCCTTTGAGCAATTTTACAGTGACATTAGAGCAGTATCTTCCACAGGTAACAGCACTGGAGAATGTTTTGTTGCTGCAAAAGGACTTTTCCAGAGCGTGAACTTTGATAATATTAACTGAAAGCAGTTTTGTTGGAATTCCATTTGGCAAGACCAGCAGGTGCCATTAACTGTGGAGTTTCTCCTGTCTTGCAACCTCACAGCCACACTGATGTGGCACGTAACTGGAAAGCTGCTTTCACTCTTTCAGGAGGCCCTGTAACATTACCCACTTTGGTAAGCATTAATACTGATGCAACACCTCCTTTAGCCTAGCACAAAAGAAAATGAAAAAAACGCATTTGGCAATTTGACTGCATTGACTCACATACCATTTAGGTTCCAGTATGAGACTTTAGAACTGGAGCATCTGGCATCAAACACAGAACAAAACAGCCAGCTTTTGTTTGTAGTTACAAGGTTCAGATGCTAAAAAAGTTCATGCTGTTTCAGCAATTTGAAACAACAATTGCAGGCTAGACACTGTCAAAGTACTTCGGAGGTTTGCTTTTTAGCAGCTGAAAGATTTGTCTGACAACTACAGATCTCCATATTTCCTATACTACTTCTGATATGCACAGTAGCCTTTCTCCTAAATCAAATAGTTAATAGAACTGGTGCCGATTTTTATTATCCCAAATACTACAATAAGTTATACAACTGTTTGCAAAGTAACTTAAAAGCCTTCTACACATGATCAGTATGTTTATAGCAATTTCCAATTGTTGGGGTTTGTTTTAGAAGGCCTGGATACAACGAAATAAATAGTACAGCCTTTGAGGTATCCTGTGCCTAGAAAATAATATATAAAATAATAAGCATTATTTAAATTATAAATATAGGAAACTATGCTGCTATGTTAGACTTCTGGATGAAAATTATACTGCAAAATGACTGGAAGACAAAAGTTTCTTTACCCTTATGGTGCTTACAAAGCTACACTTTTACATGGTTAGAGTCTTACTCCTGCATGGAATTCATTTCCTGGGAAAAACCCCCAGAGTTTTGCAGATACCACTGTGGAATAAGCAAACAATAATGAGCATTTAAGAGCTCTGTATGTCTTGGCAGATCTGCGGGGAGATCACCAAGTTGGCTGGGATGGGAGAACACCACAAGGTGACCAACAGGAGTCAACTGTTTTCCTGTAGCTGCTTTACTCTGTGCTGCTCTTAGCTGCTTTTCTCTATAGGAATAGCTACAGGATGGAAATTTTCGCCTAAGAAAAGCTTTATGCTATGAGTTTTCAGCTTTAAAAGTATCTAGCCATACTAGGGGAATACTGGCACACAGCAGCTCACAAAAAATCCCAGGTTATGCACCCATGTCATACGACAAAGAATTTCAAGAAACACATTGGGGGAGTACCTGCACTATAAGGGCGGCAAAGTGGGGGACAACTGCATGAACTCATTCCAAGCAGCCTGCCAGAAAAATCACCCACAAAGACGCTTTTGTTCCTATTCCTGGACATCTAGTATTATTTACTAGAGCTGCTGCTCAGTGCCTCCTACCCCACCTTGGCCCAGTTTTTATTGCCTCTAAGGAAAAGCATTTTCAGATGAGCGAAGTGGTCTCCATCAGACACTGCAAGTGCAGCGACCTTCAGTGGCACTGACAATAGTCTGAGGAGTGAAGTATCAGATCCAAGGGTCTTCTTTGCTGTACTAAAAGGGTTGTGCATTTCCAGATAGAGACAATTTGCCTCCACATCCCTCCAGTCCTGAACTGGCCCAGTGAAAAAGATTATGTACCTTAGGAACAGCCCTATAACGTACACTAAAGTAGGGGGTTTGTGTGACCTGTGTAACATACACTCACAGAACCACTCCTAAGACAGACCTCCACCATTCCATCACACATTTTATGCATCAGGCACACAAACACCTCAACCAAGCAGCACAACTGTCTCTAAAGATCTCTGCACATCTGACCTTTAACATTACACTTGCCTGCTCAGCTTTATATTGTTGTATAGCAAATATTGATGGATTTGGTGCAACACAGAATATCCTGCAGATGTCCAAAACTACTTGGATTTTAACTGTTCCACTGGAAGCAGAGGATTACACCATGCTACTCAAGTCCAACAAACTTATTTTTTATAATGGTAAACACCTGAAATACAGTAACTTCAAAGTACAAAGTGGTTCCATGACATAGCAGCATTTTTTCCTCTGTGCCAAACCCACGGACAAGGAACATCATGAGTGCCCATTTTAATGTTCACACAAGTACTATCATATTGAACTTGTTAATTTTAATTAAAGTAACCACACTGCTCTTCTGAACGGACATATGTCTTGGAATACAATAACAAAACCAAACCCTCTGGGGTTTTTTTTTCTTACAAAATACTCCAGTGCACCCAAACACACCCAGAAGCAATGCGAACCCAGAAGATGTTCAATATCAACATCTTACTACAAAGATGCTTTGCAGCAGCAGCAGAGCTCTTCTCCCCTGCGCAGCAATACTAAGCAATAATAAAATGATGAGAGAATCCCTTTTAAATCCCACTTTGCACCCACTTATCAGAACAGTCATGAACACCTGTTCTAACAGAAGTATCTTCAGAGTTTTTTAGAAACTTAATTATCACCTTTGGCATCAATCAGGTCAGCAGAAATGGGTGCTTTCTGAAACCTGCTGGATAAGGAGACAGCACATTTACCACTGTCATGTGAATTTAGGAGGGGAAAGCCATTACTATCCCAGGAAGTAGCAGGACTTGCATACAGTATTTATGACATCAATTATTTATGTTTTCATTTCAACTCCAATTTAGAAACAGAGGAAGAGAAAAAAAATTCTCAATGAGGATCCTAAGCAGGCTACCTTTAGCTACATAATTCTTTATGCCCAGTCTCCCTTCTCAGCCACAATGCTGCTGAAGGACTTTAAAAGATATTAACTTCTTTCCATTATCAACATCACTAGCATTAAATATATGTGTTCAAACCAAACCAGGCTTATCAGTAGGGTAAGGATCTGCCCCTCAAACAGCCCGCAATTCAAGACACCCAACAGGGTTTCAAATTAGCATGCTATGCTTTGTAGTTCAGAGAGGTTATCCTCTCCACCCCAAGGAATTACCACCAAAAATGGGCAGAGATTTCCTAAAAATTCCTGTTACAGAAACTATGCAAGTTTTGTTCTGAAGGTTACTGTTCAGTATTCACTATGTCAAAAAGAAAGCTCTAAAAAGATTGCTTTTCAAGAAACTTTTTGATATTTGAAGTGCACAGGTCAGATCTTGCCAACTTTCACCATCAGTATAGAAAGTAAGAAATCATTTAACTCATAAAGGTACTAAAAAATCATAAGGCTTGACAAGTTATCCCCTATCTTATTTTAAGACAGGCAATGATATTAATATGCAGCATGCCCAAGAATCCTTAACCTTCCTAACAGGGTACTTGAGAGCTACACAAGCAGATGCCCTGTACCTACCGCAGAAAGCAGAGGGAATGATAAAGACCCTTCCCTTGACTGTATGGCCAGCCTTCAGCTTCATGTGCATATTACAAAATAAATTACATCATCTTGATTTTGCTAATCCATTCCAAATATGGTACACTTCAATCAAACCTGAAATGTAAGTTGATTAGACAACACTGACAAGCCAGTCCAAGAGCAAAAGGGGAACAACACCTTATCTGTTCATGACTTCTGCTCTGGTATCTCAGAAAACCAGCTGTAGCTGCTTGGTTCAAGTTGTGTACTATGGCAAAAATGTCTGCAATCCCACTCTAATAATCATCATTTTCATGACTGCTAAGCAATGTCTGCATGGCAGAGCAGCAGCTTCTCTACAGAATGTGGAGCATGAACTGCACATGCAGAAGCATGGTATGTCTGGGGACCCAGGGCACTCCCATCTCAGTGATGTTTTAACTAGGTCATCAGACCTTACTTACCACATGACATTTGCAGAGACATCAGTATAAAACCCACCTCACTTACACACCAAGTACCATAATGAAGTACAGTTCACTTTCTTGGAACCACATTGCCACCCCCCCTTGGTGATCTAACTCAAGAGAACCTCCTTAATTTCATTAACACATTTACCCTGTCCCCAAAATGTAAACAAAAAGCATCAGATTGAATATTTTCTACATGGTAATTTAATTATTTTCTACTTGGTAGTATTTTGCAATTTTGATATCTTGACAGCTATTAGTCTTCAGTAACTGACCTATTTGATCATTAAATTGGTCTAAATCACCTAGCATAATCTAAAATCCTAATTTATTTTAGGTACTACGTGTGCCATTTTAGTCTGTCACTTCACAGCCTTGAAGCACTTAGCTGTCTTTACAGGAAAGGTTCAGAGAAGACACCAAACCAACTACCCACACTCCAGAAGTCAGCATTGAAGACTCCTAGATTCCTCTCAGAGGATGCTTTAGAGAGATAAATTTATCCCAGTATTATTTCTTTATGTGCTACACAGTTCAACTGGTACTTCTCAAACTGTCATAATGCTAAATAAAAAAAGGCTGTGGGAAAATTAACATATATAAGGTTGACTGAGAACTATTTTCCTGCTAAGATGAAAGATCAGGAGTACTAAGCTACACTCTGATATTCTTAGTCAAAACACTCTGCGGAGACCCCAGGTGAGCCTCTGGTGTCTTAGGCAGACAGGCTGCTACTCTACATTCAGCATCTCATCTGCATTTGCTACTAAGTCTTTGCACAAATGCCTGTATTAATTTACATTGGATGACCAAACCGTATTTAAAACCTTTCTTTTGTTGTTCTTTTCCTCTCCATCAAAATACACATAGCAAGTCCAGCTGCCTTAAATATTTTATTAAAACCTACCAGGCAGTATCGAGGCAAAACAGTGGACTGAGCAGACAGAAGCAATTGTGATCTAGTACATAAATCAGTACTGGAAAGGACAATAAATTAAAATACGACAGTTTGATTCAAATATCAGTTGTTGGAAGTAAACTCATATTAGTGCCAAAGTGAGATCTGGAGATTCTTTCAAGCTCCTTTTCAATGCAGTCAGATTCACTGTGCTGTAGTGTTGCTGTCCCAAAGTGTTTTCTTTCACCCACTCTGCAAGAGGCTGATCCCCACACAGAGCTGAGATATTTGATTTACAGTTCTGCACAGAAACGGGGGCTGGTCGTGAATCCACAAAGCCAGCAAAACAACTATCAAAACCTTTCATTTTTTATACATTTTAGCAAACAAAGGCTCACTGGCTACAAGTTACAGAATTCCCTCACTGGTTAGGATTTTATCTTCTATTAGTTGAATTATTCCCTCACTTCTTAGAGCACACAGACTAATACACAATTCTCTTTTTTTGAGTCAGTGGGTTTCCTGGGCCAGTGGTCTGGGAGTTGGTGGTCCTAATTTTGCCTTGGCAGAATAACTTTTTATCCAGTTGGAGCTGATTTCTCAGTTGTTGACTTTTTAGTTTCTTCCTTATCGCGGGAGTTCTGCCAAATGTCCTTGTGGCTGGTAAACTCTGTATTCTTTGTGCCCACTATGAGTTGTAGATCCTGCTTCCCAAGCTTTATTAATCTCCCATTAGGTCTGAGAAAATTGAAGCATGTCAAGCCCTAAACCTTAATAAGGCCGTTCTACTGACAAATAATGTACCTTTAACACCTGGAGATCAGCGTGAAGAGCCTGTCAACAGTGAGAATGCACTTTGGAACAACCAAAAATGTTACAGTGAGCTCATTAAAGCACTCAGAAAGCTCAAGGGGTACTAGATGTTGAGCACAGGTGAAAATCAGCTGTAAAAGGACATTAATGATGCAGCTTGGACTTCAAAAGTATTGCGAAGAGGAAGCAGCATCCTTGTAAACTTTATTGTTACAGCTGTCCAGCATGGTAGAAAGCATCCACTCTACTACCTCATAAACTTCTATGGAACTGACTTCAAATTATCTCTAAAAACCAGAGCTTGTGTTTGATTTTTTCTCACTAATAAAGATGCTCTCCTTCCCCACATATGTTTGAACATCATCATGTATCTACTCAGTATCAAGTTTGCTTACTACTTCCATGCTTTCCCTGCTCCACTACAGACATTTAGAGCAACAGTTACGAGGATGCTCATGAGCTCAGCTGTGCCTGTGCACAAGCAGCTGCAGCACAGCAGCTGCTGAGGGAAACAGCAATGCATGGGGAGCTCAATGCCAAAACACTCCCAGAGCTGGTTTTGATTTACAGCATTTTAAACAAGCGAGATCTAACAGGTTAAGAGCAGGTTACCAGTTACATAACCATCAGGACAGGTCAGGGTCCCAAACAAGCACCACTGTCAATGTGCTGATAAATCAGGACAAAAGCAGCAATTGGAATTACTACATCAAATGGACTATTAAGAACCAGAAGAATGATGACACTGTGGGCAATATTGTCACTGACATTTGAACCACACAAAATCTGAAGTGTATAAATTGTCATTTCCTGTCTCTTATATTCAACTATGGGTCTGATAGATCCTCAATACTACTGCTTAAAAACAACTTAGCATCCAAACTAGCTTTAAGCAAGAAGAGAAGAACAAAACGGTGCAAGTCAAAACAGAGGTTCCTGCTCCCGCCCCTCCTGGCACTATTGTGCAGCCAGATAACAAACTAGCCAGAATGTCCCTCATTTTTAATTTAAATGGCTTATTTTGGAAGAAGTCATTCTTTAGGCCTTTATGTATAGAGTTAAGTGTCAACAGTTCAGTCAGACCAACCAACAAGTTGAATCTTTCAGCAAGTGTCAGATTGCATACTCAGAAAAAAAATCTCAGCCAGGAGCCTTTGGCTACTACTGAAATCCTCCACAAATGCCTGTGTTGCCTTTCCTAGTAGAAGACTCATGAGGCAGTTCTGTATACTGCCAGCTGTGGCTTTAGGTGTTAATACTCTGCTGATAATCTGAATACTCCACACATGCATGCATACATATACTCTATCAGTACTTTTCTGCTTTGGGAAGACAAAACATAGTCAAGAGTTTTCCTACCCATTCTAACATTCAGTAATGTCTTGGCAGATGTAGGGTAGGGGAATGGCAGCAGGGAAAAATAATCTAAACAAGTTAAATTAGTGACCTGCTTGCTTGTTTAGTGATAAAAGACAGCTAAGCTAATAATTTTCGGCCAGACTTCAGGATCACCTGATTTATAATGCACATTTTACAATTACAGCCTCAGCAGCACATGTACCTCATTAACATACATATTTGACTTTTTTAGAAGAGTGGAAGAAGCAAGCACTCACCAGAAGCCAACTCTTACAGAGACCAGTTTCAGTGAAAATCATGTGTCACCACCCTTCAAAGTATGCTGGGCTTTCAAGAGGGCTCTAATTTACTTATATTTGCACACAACAAACTGTACACTAACCAACATTTCTGCAGCTCATTGGTATTCACAAACCCCTTATTGTTTTTATGGGCTGGATTAACTTTGCAGGTTCAAGAGTCCCCAGCAAGTCACAGCCTCATCACAGTGGATGTGATGCAAGCAGTAACACACCCTGAAAATGTGCCAACAGCACTGACTGTCTCCTGTAAAAAAGAGTTTCAAAACATCCTCCTTCACTCTCATTATACAAAAGTTAGCCTCATTTGAATAGCACACCGTTTGTTGCTCAAGTTACTCTGCAATATTTTCAGTTAGCCGCTTCCCAACCAGGCATCATTCAAAGCACATATCAATGTATGAAAGCACAAAAAGAAGACTCAGATGATGAAACTAACACCAGATCACTACTTACAAAGATGATCATTAAAAGACCAAACCAAAACAAAACAAACCAAACCAAACCAAACTAAAAAAACCCAAACACCCCACATCACGCTTAAGATAACCAATCAAAAACCTCTGAGTCAATTTAGACTTTGTAGGACAAAGTACTTTCTCCTGCTGGCAAAATGGCCCTTGCGCTAAGTGCAGACATACTGCCAGCTTTGCAGATCTAGTATATTTATATCTAGTATATTCAAAGTTTCAAATCAAGTATCTGGAAGACATCTACATAATTAACTGTTGTTCAGTGTTGCGCAGTGAAGTCATGTCATCTTTTCAAGATAGAAAGCCTGCAGAGACACAAAAGCTGAACACTGCGGCTGTCTATAGCCTGTATTAATGGTGAACGGGAGAGCAATTCAGGTTCAAGAGCCCTGATCTTTCTCAGAGGAAAAACTGAGGAGTTGAACACTGGGGAAGTGACCTCAGGAGTATCCCAGCAATGACCTATGCACAACGTCCTTCATGTTTGCTGCAGTGCTGTCCACCTTTTCAGTGTACTAAGTCTATGGACATCAGATCTCATACTTCTCATACAGACCTAACTACTGCGGCCACCAGGATTAAAACGCTGTGATTCTCCTATCAGCATGAAAGAAAAAAAATCTCAGCAAATCCAGTGCAGAGTAACCCACATTGTGCACTAAATTATGTGCGTTGCAGAACTTGCATCCCCTGTACAACCACTTCTGCACTGGGCATTGCAGCCTGTATCATAGGGGGGTTCATGCTTCTGCTCCAATCTCCAAAATAGACATACCAGGCAGTGTATCTAATTGTATCTAAGGTAACACATAGCTCATTTGCTTTTTTACTGTGGGCACTTAGCCTTAAACACAGCTATGACAATATCAGATCAATGACCATGGAAGTCTGCATCACTAGTTCATTATCCTTACAGTCCAGTAGCTTAACATAAAAAGCCACAACAGCAAGATTTTTAATTTGCAAGTTAAACACTGACTGATCTGACATTCTTGTACATGTTATCATAGGACATTGAAACTGCTTCTACTGTGAAATGCTGTCTTTAAAATCACAGCTTCATCCACGAGACAACTGACTACAGCAAACTGATGAGAAAATTTCACCAGAAAAAAATTGTAAAAAAGTTAGTGTTTATAAGGATGGAGTTTTAAATAATTTCCCTGTTGCACTGAAAGATTTTCTGCCACATTACTAGGCACTGAGCATGGGACAGGAGCTGTTTGAGGCTACCTTCTCAACCTCTATTACACATTACCTCCAAATATACAAGAACAGAAGTTTAAAGAAAAAAAGAAGATCCTGCACTCTCCAGAACAGAGTAACTACTAGATACCTAAAAGTAGCTTATTCTTTGATTTTCTGGACCCTGCCAGAAAAAGGAGTAACACCATAAGCATTCCATGGGTGAGCATGACAAGCCTGGTGCTTGTGAAGTGCATCTCAGGAGTCGGTGCAGACTACGGATGCACCCTTGAAAACTCCAGGTTCTAGATCCAGGATGCTCCTTATCTTCCTTCTGAGTAGTGCTTTGCTGATCTGCCCAACAAAAGTAATACGAAACAAAATGCCCTGAACATGCCCTGAACACTGAGCTCTGGGAATTTAATACTGAACTCAAGGTTAAAAGTAGTTATGTGTACAAGGCTAACTTAGAGCCTGAAATTCTGTATGTGACCATTTGTACCACACATTTCATTCAGATAATTGCCCTATTTTCCTTAAAAAAAAAAAAAATCAGCTAAACTGGGACACCTTATTCAATCAGCTGGCACTGGGGCATTTGGCCCAAAGGCACTTTGCATCCTCCACCTTCTGGGTGGACGCCCTATCCTAAAGGGCATTAAGCACAGCTCTCTTCAGTCTTCCCCATGGCATCAGGCCACTGTCCAGACAGGAATGCAAAAGTCCAAGCCAGAAAACTAAAGGAGACTGACACCTCATAGCATAGAGCTTGGAAAAGAACTGTCAGACCAGTAACATTTCACACTGCCACATGAGCTGATGAACAGGAACAATCCCTCCTTCCAGCTGAGCACCTTAAGCTATAGAGGCAAGTTCCTTCACTGCTGGCTGGGTTTTGGCTCTGCCCCAGTATGCAGCCCAGAACGTAAAAGTTTTAACATGGGAAAGGAGGGATTCCTCTGTATAAACTCACAGGCTGATAAATGCTACCTCAAAAAACCCCAAGACGACGTGTTTAGTCCCTTTAAGTTGAAGTGGGAACTAAATACATCTCCAGTACTTCTGGCTGAGAGCCACATATTAAATTTCCTGCAGGAGCCAAAGCCCTGAGGAGGACACAGTTATCCCCAAACAAGAGATGGCTGAACCCCTCCAAGTTTCACTCCAAAGCTGGGTATGTAAAATAAGTGGGCTGGCCCTTAATGCCACCCTTCAGTACTGAAGTTGTTGACACCTCAGGGACCTCTGCACAACTTTAGTACTTTACCCTACTTACCACAGGTTGCTCTAAAGTGGTGACAGTTGCAAGGCAAGAAGGCATGGGATAAAAAAAAATGCTACAAGAGCATAGCAGGGATTATTTAAGAATCCTGTATTATTCCTTAACTTTAAGTGGAACTTTGACCTTGAACAACTGAACTTGCCTAGAACAAACATCTGAGAAAGGAAGAATACAGAATCAAAATCACAAAATAAAGGGTTCTCCAGTACCCTAGCGAAGTTATACACCTTCTAGATCAGACATCTAAAACATCTGAATACCAACTACCACTACTCCTTCATTCTTTATTATAACCTGTGTGCTCCTGTAAGAGCACTATGGTTAAACTGCAAAGAGCACAATGACATCCAGCAATTCATCTCAAGTTCCCATAAGAAGGGACACAGATGCTTTTTTTACTTTGTGAAGGTGAAAATTCCTATAGCATACTCCAGGGTTTGGGAAGGAGGCTATCCAACATTCTTAAAACCCTCCCATGCCAAGTCAAAACACGACACAAGAGCTTTAAAGACAAAATTAAGAAAATATCCAAGCTAAGGGCTGGCAGTGAGGCTGATTCAAGCACCTGTCTGGATGAGCTCCCATTCACCATTCAGCAGGGGAAATCTTACCAACATAAAAGCGTAACAGCACAAACAAATTTTGAAGGTTTGATCTAGAGTTAATACATAAACCACCTGTGTTTTGCTAATTATTGCTAAGCAACATTCAGGCCAACAGTTTAGCAGAGTTCAAAAGGAATTAGGCATTGTGTGCGTAAATAAGAACATTCACAAGTACATTAGCTAGGATAAAAGAGTTTATAAAAGGATTAAAGGAATACCACACCTTGTAGTATAAGTCAGCCGCTATATCATAGATGCATTTTTTCTTTCTGATTGTTTTGCTTAGCACAGAGCAGCAGAAACCATGCCCACTGTTCTAGCAACTGACAGGTAAATTGCACTAAGGATCAGCTTACAAAAACCAAAATCAAACTAGATTTCACTAGCTCAGGTTCAGGCTTCTCTAGTTAGCTTATACAACTGTATATTACATTTATCTTGGAAAAAAGGCAGCTCAAGCCAAACCTTAGCTGATTCATATTCACAAGTGCTTACAACACACTAAACTAAAATTGAGACGTTTAAGGCACAGAAGTTGATGTGACACCCTCAGAGTCAGATTATCACAGCAAAACACCCAGACTATGACCATGATCACCTAAGTAAGCAATTCTCTGCCGATTTCAGTAAACAGCTACCACCTAAAGCTAAAAAAAAAAAAAAATCTTCAAGTGTCTTAACAGTTTTGCCTCGTCCTGCTGTAAAAAGGTTCAGAAAATCAATATCTCTGTTCACAAGAAGCTTTGCTCCAGTGGCAGGACTATTTATTTCAGGAGAGTTTAACCCCTTTGACCTCATACCTTGGACTCCAAGATGTTGTTTTAGTACAAGTCCAATAAAATAATTAAAGATGTACAAAATTCAAATATTTTTAGCAGCCTGCTTTCCTTGCATCTCCAAAAAGGTCAATTTGCA
>VYXD01012042.1:83569-100583 GCA_013397195.1 Hylia prasina | reverse complement strand
ACTGAACAGCAGGGCTGCAAAATGAAGCATGCCAGTAGAACCTGAATTCACGCCACATGAATCAGTCACCTTTTGGGGACAAATATATCCTGGAAGTTATCTCCCCAGAGGTCTGACTTCATGCAGCATGTAGGCAACCAAGCACAGTCACTACAAGAGAAGAATCGTCGGGGTTACACCACTCAAGAATCCCACCACTGAAAACAGCAACTTGCTATGGTAGTCGTATCAACTCCCTGTGTAAGCCTCAAGCTGCTCATTGCTCCTGGTTCTTCTGTCAATCCATTGCCATTTCTCAATCTTAACATTTGCGTGCTATTTTCCTCAGGATATTTAAGTGACTGCAGTTGCCAAGACAACCACTTCATCAACACCATCACCTNTCACAGCAAAACACCCAGACTATGACCATGATCACCTAAGTAAGCAATTCTCTGCCGATTTCAGTAAACAGCTACCACCTAAAGCTAAAAAAAAAAAAAAATCTTCAAGTGTCTTAACAGTTTTGCCTCGTCCTGCTGTAAAAAGGTTCAGAAAATCAATATCTCTGTTCACAAGAAGCTTTGCTCCAGTGGCAGGACTATTTATTTCAGGAGAGTTTAACCCCTTTGACCTCATACCTTGGACTCCAAGATGTTGTTTTAGTACAAGTCCAATAAAATAATTAAAGATGTACAAAATTCAAATATTTTTAGCAGCCTGCTTTCCTTGCATCTCCAAAAAGGTCAATTTGCAATTAGCCCCATGAAATGGCAGAGGGATTCAGACAAAGGAGCTATAATTACCAAGTCATCTCCACTGAAGTGCCAGGTACCATATGTGCTCTTTAGGAAACTCAGACTACTCCATATAGTAGTAGTGCCTAGTTTATGAAACTTCCTTTATCAAGCTTCATTTTGACAAAAGGGTGGGTTTGATTATACCAGGTGTATTTGGAACTTTTAGTTGTTAAACTAGTGAAAATGGAAGGATAAAAAGAGTCACTCTATCAGCAGCACAGACCACTATAAGCACACAATTCAAAGTGATTACATAAGGTGATCGAGGTTTCATCTCATACTCCCTCACTTTTTAATTAAATATTCTTTGCAATGATAGGAATGTTTGGAAAATATACCACGCTACTTTCAGAAGGGATTTGTGAACCTTAATCTGTTGATTGCTGTCAGATGAAGTTACAGATACCTTTAGATGTCCTGTATCAGACTAGCACTTTCAGTGTAAAAAAACCTTAAAGGGTCAGAGGGAGATGTAATACAGGTTAAAACCTTATAAGCCAGGAAGGGGGAAAAACCTAAACAGGTATTTTTACCATCACTCCTTCAGCAAAAGCTACCCACAAATAAAACACCTACCATCAGTATCTGCATTACACCAGGGACTGCAATTTCTAACATTTCAGTAGTGCAGAAACTGGTATCACTTGCCAAGGAAAACCTCCCTCTAATTAGGCAAAGCTTCAGAAGTAAATCAACTATTAACTGTAGCACAGGTTTGCATTGCTATTAGAGAAAGTTAGCAGAGATTTTGCCTGTGTTGAAAAATGTGGCTAAGCAGAAACAGATGGTCAAATGACTGAATGAAATAACCAGAGCACCAAGCGGATCTGTATCACAGAAACATCAAGTCCACCTAGTACCCTGATCACTACCAGTAGAGCCAGGTAGCTTTAAACATGCAGGTAAAAGAAAAAAAAAAAATTGATAGAGTGACTCTTCCTGTATCTGCAGGGGGGGATTTTTCCTAGGAAAAAACCAAGGGAATAAATGTGATAGGAAATTTTTTAATTCTACCAGCAGTTTTCACTACTGCTGGCCTTTGCAGCAAGGAGTAGTTTACAAGGTTTGCACTTCCATTTGAATGAAGTTTTCAACTGTGACTTTTCACACGTTACTACACAAAGAGAAGCTCAGAAACCAAGTAGTAGATGAAAGGCAGAAAGAGTACACCTAGTCTTCTTTAACTTCTTTGAGCACCTGGTGTTCTGCTTAAGATTCAGTGCCTGTAGAAATACCTGTCATAGTTGGCAGTTACAAATATGCTTGTGGCAGCAGGAAAAAACTGGCTCAAATTCTGCTTGTTTTACTCAGCTGGGCTTTCTCTGGGCTGTGCGTTTTGTGCTGAAGTGAAGGAGAATTAAGTACTTTATCAAGGAAGCAAAAGATTAAAACTTACCAGTTTTTACCTACAGGACCACAAACCAGCACGTGCAATCATGATTAGCAAAACACACATAGCAAGATGGCTCAATTTCTCACTATGGGAAGCACTACAGGGACCTAGAGCAATCCCTGACACAGTTGCAGCTCCAGCAGTTTATCTCTGACACAGAATACAATTCTCATACTAGTACCTGCTTGCATGCAAGGTTTATTTTGCACGGGGATTTCGCTGCAATACTTATATGACTACACTGAACAGCAGGGCTGCAAAATGAAGCATGCCAGTAGAACCTGAATTCACGCCACATGAATCAGTCACCTTTTGGGGACAAATATATCCTGGAAGTTATCTCCCCAGAGGTCTGACTTCATGCAGCATGTAGGCAACCAAGCACAGTCACTACAAGAGAAGAATCGTCGGGGTTACACCACTCAAGAATCCCACCACTGAAAACAGCAACTTGCTATGGTAGTCGTATCAACTCCCTGTGTAAGCCTCAAGCTGCTCATTGCTCCTGGTTCTTCTGTCAATCCATTGCCATTTCTCAATCTTAACATTTGCGTGCTATTTTCCTCAGGATATTTAAGTGACTGCAGTTGCCAAGACAACCACTTCATCAACACCATCACCTCAGCTCATCTATCTTGGGCTTCCCTTCCGTTCACCTTAACTTCTAGGAAATCAGTTGCCAGAAACAGTGATTTTTGAAACCTGGCTTTTATAGTTTTTAAAAATTTTTAGTAGCCTTTGGGATCTTCTGTCCTAAGAATCTCAGGTTCCTGATATAGGAACAGCTTTGTTTTAATTATACCCTCAGCTGTAAAAAGTGTGATAGCTTAAATTCCAAGGCACTGAGGCAATCAGAGAGGTAAACATCCAAACCAGCTTTATGCACCTATGCTGTCACTTTCAGTAACTCAGTAATTGAAGACTCTTTCAATTTTGTTACTAAGAGAAACAAAGTGACACAAGATTTTGTAAACTGATCTAGGCATTGAAATGCACATCAATACATCTATCTTTTCAAAAAAAAGGTCACAGAACCTCCATAAAGCAATTAGGAAGTAGATAATCCCCATAATTATATGGACATTATAACTAAGTGAGGCTTAAGCTGTTAAACTTTCCAGCCATGGTAGCCATGAACGAAGTGGCAAATGTATCTGAGCTCTGCAGGCAGACAAGTCTTAGTATGATATAATACAACTTCCACGAATTTCTCAATGGTAAAAGTACAGCAGTACGATCCTGCATAGCACTCCTCCCAGTCCATCTATTTAAACACAAACAAGAAGGTTTCACAACTTCAATCACAACATGAGCTTTGATTAGAATTTACATTTTACAAAATATGGGTTAAGCCAACAGAAGCAACTAAGCTAGGTCTGGTTAAGTTTTAACACCAACAAAGGTACCAGCACCTTTGTACCATCAGCACCTGAAGCCACATCAGAGCAGCTTCCCAAGTTTCTGTCTACATGGCCCTCACTGCTGTGACTTAGAGATTAACAGCTTCAACTGTATTGGCTTTGTATCCATTATCAGGGATACAGGTGGCAGCTGAACCGTGGCAACGTGGGATTAAGCATGGGCTGCAAAACCAACTCTAAACTGGGTCAGTTCACAACTGGTGTTAAATATCATGCTGTTGCTAACAGACCCCACTGCTGTGCTTGACACAGGTCAAATGTGCCACTGCTGCATTGCAGACATACTTCAACAAAATGATCTCAATGGTTTATTAGTGTGGACCTTGGTGATTTGCCATGCTTGACACCGTATCATTGGAAAATGGGTAAGTATTCCTTTTGCTATTTGCACAAGGTTAACAAAATTACAGAAGATAAAGGCCTTATATGCTGCCTAAAACTCAAACTGTACATAGCAATCACATTAAGCTGTAACTAAACATTATTTTAGTGAATAAATATTCTACAAGAGCATTTACCAATGCATTTCTAACAAAAGCAGTTAGAAACGCCAGCTTTCCTTATAAAAGGAAAGGTACCTGCAGGTCAGTTGTGCTGTAGTTTTCTATTTAAAGTGCTTGCTAAGTGCAGAATTTGGCTTTTTGCCCATGTGTTTTAAGCTCAGTGTTGTGGCATAGCCTGAGTAATTGCACTTGGGATGACAAGCACAACAGAACTCAGAAGGCACATCAGTAATAGATTTCAAACTTCGTCTTGACTAGAACCAAAGCTTGCCCTGCGAATCTGCCAGATCCACAACGTCCCAAACCAGGCTGTTTCCCTGGCTGTGCTGCAGAGCTGCAAGCCCTTTCACACTTCCATACTTCACATCAAATCCCACATGCTGGTTTCTCTGTGCTGAGAGGCTTTAATTTGAACCTACCCTTCAAAGCACAGAAGACCAGGGGAGGCTGTAATCGAAGTGCACAAGAGGCTGGAGCAATTAATACAGTACAAGAAAGAAATCCCAGAGGTGGGAAGTAAAAAAGCAGGGTGGCTTCGAACTCAGTGCAGGCCTCTCTGACCTTTCAAATGATGAGGCACAGCAAGAGATAATTTTGCCTCCTCCAATGAGAAGTTTACCCAGATTCTGCACAATATACTCTGAGATTTACTTGTGAAGCCTGCATAGCATACGTCTCACAAGCCTACACACCCAGGCCCTGACTTGATGGCTTTCTCTTCAGCACCAGGAATGTCCCCCTCCTCCCCCAGGTTAAGTTACACAACCCCAGCTTTATTTTTTGCTCTTAGAGAATTGCTGCAGCTGCCTCATGGACAAAGTCTCTGCAGAGGAGTGTGACTTGTCAGTACATCAGGTTCTGTGCTTGGGTACTTCAAGAAACTGCTGAGGCTTTTATTTTAAAAAAAACAGGAATAAGTAGAAGTTCTTATTGAAAAAATCCCCTTGCTTTTGTGCTTAAGCAGGCTGAAACCTATTCACTTAATTTCTTCAGCTATTCCAAAATTAAATACTGTACTTGTAAACATATATATCCAATTTGTTTTGGGAAAAAGCTCTCCCATGAGTTACTTATACAAAGCAAAACACTTTTCTACCTACAGATTTAGTCGATTATGCTATTATAAGATACACATATTTTACATAAAAATGTTAATTTATCCAGAATAATGAATAGGAACCAGATAGAAGGCTTAGTCTCTATTCACTAAATTACTCTTACTCTTGTCAAAGACTATTTTGACAAGACAAAGAACATTTTGTAAAATGCCCTGTGCGTCTACAGGGCTCCTTCAATACCAGCCCAGTGTCCCTCACATGAGCACCTCTTACAGTCACTACAGATGCTGAACAAAGCACTGCAATGGTGCTATCAGCCTGTTTGTGCAGCATCCATGGACTATTCTGGACAAGTGCCGTGCTTCGCTCACACAAAGCACCTAACAGATAACAAGTTCTGGACTGTGCATCCCTTTCACCCAGTCTAACATCAGGTTGTAATGATCGGCGTTCACAGCAAATGGGACACAGCAATATTTAATAGTTTTACCACATGTACCAATGAAGGCTTGTTGGCTGCTACCTGGCAGAAGATGATGTTTGGTTGGCCATAAAAGCATCTAGTAAGACACAAACTTTTCTTGGAAGAAATTAATTTCTCATAACCCTCTTATTTCAAGCTGACATTCATATAGTAACTAATCTGCAAATTAAGAATCACATTCAATGCACCAACCTAGCATTAAAAGTGGGTTTTAGGCTCAGCTCACATCCCATTATTCTTCATTTTTCTGTATTATTACAGCTGTACAAATTATGCATCTTACAAAAGCAGCTTAACAAAACTGAAGCCTTTGGTGAGAATAGGGAAACGCCTTCCCAGTACCATCACTTTTTTTTAACTAGAAGGAGATCCCGCATAGAGTTTAGATGACAACCATACAAAACCTACTAGTTTCACAGAGTTTGTTCGTTTGTTCCCCACTAATAAGGTGAGACCACACCTTATTTGCTGCGTCCAGTTCTGGGTCCCTCATTTCAGAAAGGACACTGAGGTGCTGGAGCAGGTTCACAGGTCAGTGAAGCTGGTGAAGGGTCTAGAGGGGAAGTCCTATGAGGATCAGCTGAGGGAGCTTGGGGTATTTAGCCTAGAGAAAAGGAGGCGTGGGGTTATCTTATCACTCTCTACAACTGCCTGACAGGAGCATGTAGCCAGGCAGAGGTCAGGCTCTCCTCCTAGACAACCAGTAAAAGGACAAGAGGACACAGTCTTAAGCTGAACCGGGGGAGGTTGGACATCAGGATGAACTTCTGCACAGAAATGGTGATTAGATATTGAAAAGGACTGCCCAGGGAGGTGGTGGAGACACTGTTCCTGAAGCCGTTTAAGGAAAGACTGGATGTGGCACTCAGTGCCATGGCCTGGTTGACACAGCGGCATTTGGTCACAGGTTGGACTTGATCTCAGAGGTCTTTTCCAACCTAATTGATTCTGTGAAACATTCTTTCTAGAGCACAGAAGTCACTGCTCTGTACTCTGCAAGAAAAGGAAAGAAAAAAACTCCAAGACTTAATTATAACCCCAGCTATGAACTAATGCAATATGAACAAAAAGCTACAGAATCTGAAATAAACTGGAGCATGAAAAGGTTAAAGATACAGCAGAACTAACCTACAGCCAAAGCATTCCTAGACTGGCTGTAGTATAACTTAGAGGCTCTCCCTAGCACCATTTTTGTTTTAAAAGCAGACACTATTCATCTTGGAAGTACAGGTTAGATGTAGGCAGGTCAAAAATATTGTTCTCTTGGAAAAAAGCACGGATGTGGCACTTGTGGACATGGTTTACTGGTGAACATGGTGGTGGGTGCTGGGTTGGTGGTTGCTCTTAGAGGTCTTTTCCAACTTTAACAATTCTGTGTTTCTGAGGAGGTGAAAGTCATCCACATGCTCAGCAGCTGCAGGGGAGAAGGTGAAATGGAAGAAGGCTGAGACACCAGGAGCACCAATCAAGTCACATGTGGTAACCTCATGTGAGCCTGCAGTTGTGACTCAAGTACAGTTATTCCAGTTTAGGAAGAGTTGAAGGAAGAGGGAGATGCCTGAGGTGGGCTTGGATTCCAAGAGATTCCAGGACAAATGAAGAGGCCGGGTGGCAAGATGATGACAGGTCTTTTGTGGTCAAGCATACCAGAAACCTTCCTCCATGCCTGCCATTGCACACACAGAGCTGATCCCACAGGATGTGGCATTAGCTGCTTGGACAGCAGGTGAGATCCCAGGTGTGGTGCACGTGCTGAAGACATGCCCATGTAACATTTCACTGCATTCCCACAAGGCACAGGAACAATACTGTGCTTTGGGATGGTTACTCACGATCCTTACCCCAGTCTGACCTGGTACATCATTCAGGAATACATCCACAACTGCCAGCAGGAAGCTCCCTGGCTGAAGAAGGTACTGCATACATATAGCAGCCATCCCACCACAGCTTCTCATGACTTTTGTTGACCACCGGCAGCTTACTTAGCTGTTTTTTGTAGGCAAAATATGGTCCCTGGTTGAAAAGCCCAAGTATAAGTATATCATTTACATTAGAGATGTAAAAAAAAGTGAACAACTACTAGTAGGTGTGCAATAAGCCTGCAAGTTGGGTGAAAATGAACAGTCATTTATCCAAGGTGAACATTAAACAGACTGCCTTGAATCTGTGAAATTGGAGTATCACCTCTAACAGCAACAGAACCCAGGCTTATTTCATAACACTGAGAATAAAGTGGCCAAGACCAGCAGGCTTCTTAGCCCATTCCTCCTTAGTGGCAGCCAGTACAGCTCCGATCTCTTTCCAAATGGAGTACAGTTGTAAATGACATGCGTACAAGACCACATAGTTAACTGTTACTGTAATTTAAAGTAGATCTCTAGATCTGCTTTTTAGCCCCTGATGAGTCTGTCCATAAACCTCTGAGGGTCAAAACCATTTCAGTATCAAAAAATATTCAATAATACAGCCAGTTTCAAAATTCAAAAGCCCAAATGGGCACAGCCACAAGCAAACCTACCCTACCTACCTAGTTTTCCAGAGTAGTGTCATTACTTTTGTACTTCAGGCAAAAGTCAGCCAAGTCATCCACATAAGTTGAATATTGCAACCAGCATGAAAAAAAAGTAAATCAGTTAAACTTCATGGAAAGCATATTAGTCAAATTTTGAAGGACATAATTTTTCAAGTTTCTGGCAGAGACTGAGAAATGGAAATAATTCCATACGTTGGTCTCAAAATTTTCATTTTTATATGCTCCAGTGGAGATCATACAGCAATACAAAATGTGTGGGTTCATGTAGAAGTGCTTTCAAAAAAAAAAAGTAACAACAGGTCTGGCGCAGTTGGACACAAAATGATCACACAGAGACCTGGAATCTTTTGAGATGCAGCGCTGAGGCCAAAAAAGGGTGCTTTGTTTATTAATTTCTAAATATATACTTTTAGCAAGGTGACAATGGACTGGAAGGTGAAATTCTCGCCTCTCAACTACATTGACCGATCAGACTGTCAATGACATTCTCCTCCCATCAAAAGGAATGCAAACATTGGTCATATTTACAAAAACCAATTCTTTGTTTATGTTAAAAAGCATGGGAAAGTGAGAAACTCTGACTCCAATATGAAACATCAGAAGGCTAAGAAAATTCTGGGTGACAACAGGTCCTCTACAGAGAATTGTTTAAACATGGCTGTAGTTGACTCAAGAAACAGCCACTTCACACTCAGAGAACTATACAAGAGAAGAAACATTACCATCATCCACTGAAATTGAACAGGAAGTTTTCAATGAGAGTTGTCTCTCAACATCCTTCTTACTTAGCATTTTGACTAACATTGACACAGCAATAAAAAAATGAGGTTAGGCAGAGATTCCACTGACGTGTCCATATCATTACAAACAAACTAGCTTTTTCTTTCCACCTTAAACTAAAAGTGCCATGCACCTTCATCTGAAGCATCTGGGTAGGTGCATTTTGTTACCACACGAATAACAAATTAGAAGGGATTTAGATAATAGCTACAAGATACTTAAAAAGTACAGAAGAAATGTCAGCCTCTCAAGTTATACTGCATAATGCACTGATGAAAGGTACCTAGCTACCAAGTGTGGGTCCAGTTACTCTTTTGCAGAGAAGTAGCTGGGAGCAGAGAGATGAAATTCAGTTTTCTTCAATACATTATAAGAAGCCCATTCTTTTAATAAAGGTGAACGCTTTTACAGATAGTTATTCTAGCCAAGATAAGCAAACACTTGCACACCAGTGTGGCTTACATCCATGAATAAGGGGCTTATACAAGCAGACTTCATGCAAGAACAAATGTGTATTCAGAGAATGTATTGTAAGTCAAAGCTACTCCATTGCATAGCTTTTGTTTTGACAAGGCTAAAGAGGGTACTGGAGAAAAGAATACTATTTTAGCCTTTACCTAGGTCTGACAACAAAAGGTTTCTAGCTGCAGGGATGTCTGAAGATTAATTTAAAACCAAAGAATTTTTGCACAGTGGGCAAATGTCTATCACTCAAAAATTGACCCAAGTGATACAACTGATTAAACACTGCTCCTTGCACTGTTTCAATACTGTGGAAGAGGGTTTTGCATCTTAATCTCTTCAAGTATTTTGCTACAATGAACATTAAAACATATGTTTTAATACTTAACTGGGATATGTAACTTGGGGAAAAGTCACGAAGGTACTGCAAACGTGTTCTTACTGCTATCAACTTGGATTTCTCAAACAAAACCTATTTACCTGAATATCTAAATTACATGTACAATTTTAAGACAACAAAGCGGTCCAAAAGGAACATATGTCATGTTTTTAGTACTGAAACCTTAGGTTGTAAAATACAGCTTGCCAGCCAGGCAGCCTTCTCTTTCTAAACCACAAATACTATGATGCCTCCAAGTGTCACCCATTTAACATTCAGCCCCTTTATGTTCTTGTTGTTCTCCAGGTAGAAGCTTGAATTTAAAATGAACACCCAAGAAGTCTTGAGGTCACATTTCTTCAAGTCAAGCAAGATTCCAAAATATCCTAACACGCTGCAATTTAGTAGCTCTCATTTTTCTTCCCTTTGTAAATCAGTTTGGGCAAATGCATTTTAAATATTTCAGCAACTGTGACAATAGGCAATCAATCAATCTAGTTACTCCTGGCTATTAGGGCTTCAAGGGTGGGTACACAACGCCGAAGTTATTACTATCAAACTGGCCTGGTGAGATGGGAAGTTCTCAGCAAGTTACTGCCACAAACGCTTAGCAAGATTAACTGCAATTCCCATAACTCGTAATGCTGGATAAAAACACTAAGCCTAAAAATGAAGCAGCATTCTGGAAATAGCTGACTAGTTTTGTGTACACGCATGTATGTATGTACACATCTGATCACATGCAGGCCAAATCATAAAAGCCGCTGTATTTATGAGTCACATCAC
The DNA here is from genome assembly GCA_013397195.1 of Hylia prasina. Taxonomy (NCBI): domain Eukaryota; kingdom Metazoa; phylum Chordata; class Aves; order Passeriformes; family Sylviidae; genus Hylia; species Hylia prasina. The sequence goes on along the minus strand of VYXD01012042.1, from coordinate 90,005 downwards.
CTCTAGTCCATCCACACTGCAGACAATGCATAACTGTGACACCTCCAACTTGAACTAGGCTACATTTAAGTTCAGCATAAAACCTGCATCATTTAGCCCATATTATTCATTATCCTGAACGCCTGATGAACATGCCATAAACCACACAACAAAACTGCACATCAAAGATCAGAGTTAAGGTTCTGTAAACATTTTTTTCTGGCATTCCCTACCCTCCAAATGCAAAATAAGCATTGTGTAGTAGGCCTAAAGTGCTATTAAAGAGAAGGTACCTTGTGTGAATATATTACTATGTAAAATAGCAAGACAGCATAAAAGTGACTTCAGAAACAGCATGGTAAAAATACGTTTGAGTTTTTGAAAAGTTACAGATGTGTAAAACCTCAGACACTGGCATAACATCACTGCAATATGGGATCTAAAGAATTTACACAAAAAAAATATTTTAAAAAACTCCAGTCTTCTAACACTATATAGTCAAAACCTTCAATTAATTCCTATAATATGAACTGCATATAAGTCTACATGCTTTTAGTCACTACCTCTTGAACAGAGAGACAAGAAGTTTCAAGAGGCATAGTTCCTTGCATTGTTACCTGAGAAATAAACCTAAAAACTCAAGTTGTATTTTACCTTATCCAAGGACCACTGTACAAAAATTAGGCCAATGAACAGAGCTCAGTTTACTGATATGGAAAGTTTTCTGTTTTATTCTAATGGGATAGAAGAGTTGGGCTGTGCTACAGTCCTACTCTTGCCATACCACAGGACCTGACTGCAAATGATCTCCATGTTAAGGCAGTATCAGAACTGGAAACCACTGCCTGTATTTCTCAGCACACACCACAGTCTTACCTGGATCAGAGAAGCCCTAGGGAAAAGACTTGGGGGCTAGCTACCACCACGACTTAGCCCACCTCCTCCTGAGGATACACTGATGTCCAGAACAGGCTACAGGATGGGTGAACAGCCTGTGCAGCCCAGAGGCACAGCTATCCAAAAAACTGTATGCAACAGCAGAGTGAGGAACAATCAGGTATTGCCCAGGCCTGAAATCTGAGATCCTATCTGTGCTTTTGATCCATGAACTAGCATCAGAAGAAGACTTCTGCTTCCCTGCCTTCTAACAGCTCAGAGGCTCCTTGGCTTTTGAGGCTGAACAGGAGCTCCACAGACCTGGAGCAAGCAGGGCTCTACCCACCTGCAATTCCATGTCCACCTGCTGCACCAAACCACTGCTTATTAACATCAATGATACCTAAAAGCAACAAAAATAGATCAAGTACACAGAGAGAAACTCTGTAGAACCTTGCAACGCAGAGGCCCATGGAGGGCAACTTTTGTGTTGAGAGTACCTCACGTTTTTATCCTGGCATCAAGGATATTTTTGTTGAATTAAATGTTCTACCAGTTGTATAATTCTAAGTGCTTAGAAAACTTCTATTTGCTTAATTTTAACGTTCATGGGAAGTAGACTACAATACCAAACTTTTAAACATGGTGTTCATTCTTGCCATCAGTTATTGTTAACTGGTTCTCTATTTCCTGCTCTGAAATCTTAACACATTTTGCAAGTTGCTTTGAAATCAAATCACCTGGAAGAAGCTGAGATACAACACAGAACTCTATAGAGCACAGGGCTAATGAATTACAAAAGGCATGGATAACAATGCCCTGACAAGTATTTAGCCCCCAAATTACTTGGCAAAACTAATCATAATGCTTGGTGTTTTTCTCCCCTTCCAACTGACGTGTCAAGGCTTGTTCCTGCAAGCAGGAAAGGTAGCTTATGAAATAAACTGCCTTAAGAACTATTAAATAGTAACTAACAATGTAGTTAATTTTTCCTGTTTCCTTTCATGCTAGGTATATTCATTTTAACTTACCCAGCCTGAATCACCTCTGAAGGAGTTTTTAATATTGACTTTTGGTCTACATTAAACTAGCTTCTTGACACAGTGTACTTGGTCAAATCATGCTTCTGAGGAGTGCTAGTGAAGTTTCTATTTTTATAATTAATTTCTCACTTGCACCTTCCCTGAAGCCCTGGCTCTCACCACAAGAATACCATGCAACTAAAAAAAAAATCAGAAGACCTATCTTTTCAAAAACAATTAAAAGCTCTGTTGCTAAGGTACAATTGCACCAAACATTCAGGACCTCAAGCAGGCCATCAGAAACACTTTCTAATAGTCCTGCAAGTATCCACTGCTTGATCAAAGCATTGGGCAGAGGTTCCACAACCTCCAGGGTCTGAAGGTTCAAGCATTAAAGAAAGACACTGGATTTCAAGACAGAGAAGAATGGTCACCTGAGATGGTAAAGATTTCACCATGCACAGTTCTCAGCCATTGAGATCTCTCCCAGCTAGCACCAATCAACACCAGATTGATGTAGAGCATAATAATCTTTGTTGTGGTGGTCCCCATTTAAGTATCAGCTGCTAAAATTAAAAGTGAAGAAGTTCTGCCATGTAGCAAATGTGTCTCTCAGATGAACAAAAGATGCCTATGGCATAAAGGTGGCACTGATGGACTGCTCACACTTAGTTCTGCAGATTATGGCACATTCTGGTTTTCTGCTGCTCAGGCACTGCCTGCAAAACCAGAGAAACACATTTCCATCATTTCCAGAGCCATTCAAAACTACTGCATAGCCCAGTGGAATGTTACCTAAAGACCCATCTTATCACCCTATGTCCTTCACAGCTGAGCTAAGAAAGAAGCAATTGTCACTATCTGTGACCTGGACATGAAGCATTTCATTATGAGAAAAATCTTCCCTTTGTCACTTAAAAAATTCAGCAAGTAAATCAGATGTAAGTAACATCTTAGACATGCAAGGTCTACCCACACTTCACCTTTACACTCTGTGAGTGAGTCTGGGACCAGAAACCAAGTTCACCTAGTGCAGTCCAATACCTCCAGCTCAACAAAACTGATACTGCTAGAACTTTAGTCTAACTCACCATTTCTTACTGCCAGCAACATTTGCTCTTATCACAACCTCTCTGAAGGACTTAACATCACTGTCCCTGCACTCTTTTCCCCTTGCCATCAAAGAAGAGAGGTAACCAGTACATGGAATAGCTCAACTCCTTCCTTGAGGATGGCAGTCAGGAACTTAAAGGGTTGCTCAAAGCATCACAAAGCTATTCAGCATGACTGGGAATACATTCACTAGGTAAGACAAAGGTTGATGTAACTTGCACTTCAGATGTCCACCTTCAGCTGATCACGTGAATGGGGTGGGGAGGGCTGCTGCATGATCCCTTGCTGAGACAAGCTGCTCTTCATATAGCTGTTGCTCCTGGAGGCCACTGCCCTTTCCATCTAGATGGCAGTCCTAAACCCTGAAACACTGCAGCTGACCTGAGAATGCCATATTAGCTGATAAAATATGCTTAGACACTGTGCTTGAATTTTTAAGAAGTCCTTGACTTTATTATAGTCAGCATGTTGACAACCTACTATTTAAATGAACATTCAAGGGGACTTCCCTGCTTCAATTTATCACATTAGAGCTATAGGACTTGCAACTGAAACCAGAATCTGTTAAAATATTGAACCAGCTTTAGACAGTAGCTTCTATCAAGGAGGTGCAGAGAGAGCACTTCCCTCATTTCAGTTTAGTCCACTAGTTCAACAACTTAATGTTGTTGAACTAGTGGAAAGGTTGTATTTCTCCAAGAATAAACAAGGTGCCAAAAATTGATGTGACCATGTCTAAGACCTCCCAAAATACAAATCAAGCAATTGTATTCCCCAATCAACCATCCCTAACACTTTATTAAAGTCACCTTAACCACAAGTTTTCCTTGAAATATTTATGCTCTAGCTTAACTAGGAGCCTGTGTACTTTCCCTCAAGTTCTTGCCCTTAAACTACACTTCAAGTAGAACACAATTCTCAAACTTTCACAGCCACAAAGTTGAAAGAAGTTACATCCTGTAATTGCATCTTTCTAACTCCACTTTTCTAACTTACTAAAGTGAAAACACAAAACAAGACAAAGCTAAATATTTCATCACGTTAAGAAATCTGCAAAATGAAACACCTGCAAGGTGAGCACTAGTTCAGAGCAGCATGTACAATTGATATATTGCAGAAGTCAATGAAATAAAGTTAGGGTATTATTCTTATTTCCAAATGATTCCATAAGCAGAGTCTAACACACATGAAGACCTAAGACAAAGAGAGCCAAGAATATCACTTCTCACAGGACTCCTTCTTCCTTTTTCAGTCTCAAAAGTTAACATGCATAACCAAAGATCAGACACCACAAAAAACTGCCATGCAAGTCTGCTCATGGAGGAAAGATGGGACAGAACAACACATGAGAGATTTCAGCCACAGCACTTGAAGGGAATCCCACTGCTGGGGAGTAGTGGAAGCATCATGAGACCTCATCTTTCCACTCTCAAAACAACTATCAGAGGATTGGTCAAAAGAATTTAGAAGAAAGGCACAGCAGTTCAAGGACATCAAATATCCAAAAATCCAAACACAGTGCTGAAGCAAGGCAACTGGGAGCCTTGCCTAAATCTACACTTGTTAACACATATCCCCAAATTTTTTCTCAGGCAGCTTCAGCTTCTCTCCAGGAACAACTGCAAATATGCAGTCCAGAGAGGTCCCCAACCAAACAAAACTATTTCGATCAGTCATGATTTCTTTGAAAAACAATGGATGAGTAATATAAGTGCAGGAAGAGGTCACCAGACCACTTGGAAGTAAAGATGACACTGTTACCAACCAAAGACTCCAGCAACTTCCTGAATAAATAATAATGGAGGTGTCTAAGAATATACCTATCACACCTACATGAGTAAGCCAGCCAACTCATTACAAAAGGCAAGTCTTATGCCAAAGCCTTCCTTTCCTTCCAAACAATGAGGCCAAACTGAACATGACTCAAATCCATTATTCCCCAAGCTACAGGTTATTTTTGTTTTGTGGAAAAAAGCTCTTAAACCTTGACCTGTAGAGGCCAAGAAGCACTAAAGGTGCACGTTAGTCAAGCGGAGACATCATCCAAATTTTTTTTTCATTTTGAGAAAAGCCAAAGGGCATGAAATGGGAGATGCAGGAGCCACAACTAAAACAGTTAACTGCTGGGAGAAGCAGGCTCATGGGGACAATATTTTGCCACACATCAAGCAGATATCAAGTGTAGAGGAGTGTGCCTAACACAACACATCTTCTGCAGGCACAAAGGTTTTCTAAACTCTTGTTTTAAGAAAAAAAGTGCAACTCCTCCTCCTCCTCCAGTTGTTTTGATAATTTAAGTACACTCCCTTCAGCACTTTTCTGGGATAGCTGCGCCAGATTTAGTTGCTGTACTCACAAGAGTGGAAATAGCAACCACAAAAGTTTTTTGTATTAACAGGAAGGCTGAGAGAGGAATTGAATCTACCTTCACCCATTACGTGGCATTATGTGGCTGTGTTGATGCAGCTCTTTGAAAGCTGCCTTCTTAAAGTGTGTAGAAAAAGAACACCATAGTAGAAAAATAACTCTGTCAAACACCCCTGAAGCCCATGGAGTCCTGAGGAAAACACTGCCTTTACCCTGAATAAGCCACCAGTGAGTGAAGCTATCAATGGATGGTTCGTAGGTCCCTTACTTTGAGATAAATATCACAGAATCATAAAATGTTTGGGTTGGAAGGGACCTTGAACATGACCTAGTTCCACCCACCTGTCATGGGCAGGGACACTCTCCACTAGACCAGGTTGCTCCAAGCCCCATCCAACCTGGCCTTGCACATTCTAGGGATGGGGCATCCACAGCTTCTCTGGACAGCCTGTGCCAGTGCCTCAACACCCTCAGAATGAACAACTTCGTCCTAATAGCTAAGCCAAACCTACTCTCTTTCAGCTCGAGCCCATTCCCCCTTTCTTCTGTCCCTAAATGCCCTTGTAAATAGTCTTGCCCCATCTTTTCTCTAAGTTCCCTTCAGGCACTGAAAGGACACGAAAATACGGGAATAGATGATGTCCAGAGGACCCGTCCAGCCGCAACAATTTCTGCTCTGTGTGTATTTCTGTGAAATACACACAGAGCAGAGCCGAGGGGGCAACTTGGGGCGGAAGGGGAGAACTCTCACCCTGCGCTGAGGTTCGTACAGGAAGCTCTTTGGGGCTAAAAGAGCAGATTAACAGCGCAGCGGCGGCTGTGGCGCGGCTCCCCCTCTACCCAGGCCGTGCCCGTGCCCCCTCCCGCAGGCCCGGTCCTGGCCCAGCCCCACACCGCGAACCGCGGCGCAGGGAAAAGGCCCGTACCTTGAAGTACCCGCCCTCGTAGAGCGTGTTGGGGGGCCCGAAGATCGCCACCTCCCAGTTGTAGAGGTCGGACTCGTCGACCAGGGTGATGCGGAAGCCCTCGACCGGCTCCTCCTGCAGCGACTTCAACTCCAGCATCAGCGCCTTCTGTGA
>VYXD01012042.1:67914-82344 GCA_013397195.1 Hylia prasina | reverse complement strand
CACTTCCATTGCCCTTCTCTGAGCTTGCTCCAGCACCTCAATCTCCTTCCTGGATTGGGGGGGCCTAGAACTGGACACAGCACTTGAGGTGCCTCACCAGTGCCAAGTACAGGGCAAGGATCAGTTCCCTAATCCTGCTGCTCTTATTATTATTGATCCGAGTCAGGATATCATTGGCCTTCTTGCCCACCTGGGCAAACTGCTGTTGTGTCATGTTCAGCTTCTATCAAGCAGTCCCCATGCCCTTTCCCAGTGGGCAGCTTTCCAGCCATTCTACCCCCAACCAGGAGCTGCAGGAGTTGTTGTGACCCAGGGACAGGACCTGGCACTTGGCCTTATTGAAGCTCACACAACTGGTCCATCCATCCTGCCTGTCCAGATAGTCACAGTTCATGAGTGGATACAACAGGGTATGGTTGGCCCACTGACAGGCACCCATGGTCACAAAACAGATGGTTTTGTACAGAGCATGGTTTTTGAAGAGTGAACTAGCATGATTCAGGGCCCCATAAAAATCCTGCAGGATCTCCCAAGCTGCAGTAGGACACAAATAGGCAGCTGCCATCCCTCACCCAACATGTTGTTCTCACATTCTCCACAAATGTGCAATGTCGTCACTCCAGAACACTCCATTTCCAACCTTCCTGCCATTCCCTGGCTTGGCTAAGGGTGAAAAATGTTTGCAGAAGTGTAGAGATATATCAACCAGTAAATATGAGCCAGCACCCTTCCTTAGTGAGTATTTAATAAATAACATAAATACTATTCATTTAAAAAATAAAGAAAAATAACAGTAATTTTCCAGGAGGAGGATGACCCATTTCTGCTTGGCATTTCTTTCATCCTTCTGTGCATGGCAAGACTCAGGCCACCTCACAGAGGTAACTAATCCTTGGACAAACAGGTTGTATGATGTGTCCCATCATCCCTACATCATTACATGGCTTTAACCTTCTTCTTTGCCCCTATCACCTCCCATGCTTTCCCATCCTGATGACAACCCTGTAGACATGGGTGACCACTGCATCAATCTCCTGCATTTTCCAAAGCCATGGACTTTCCCAAAGGCACAGGACTGACAGCCAGGGCCCCATGTGTTGGTGGGAGATCATGCTGGAGCAGCCTGCACTGCATGGGGGACCTTGAAGTCTCTCCCTGACACTTGGCAGCCTTGGGTCTGGCTCTGGCTGCTTCTCCAGACCTTGGCCCAGGGAGGAGAATAGGAAGCAGATGGTTTTCCCCAAGCTCCTGCTGCTCCCAGGACAAATTTGCTGTTTCCCAGTGAAAAGCAAGGCATCCTCCCCCTCATCCCTGAGACTGCTCTGCTTGCCCTTCTCCTGCCTCTCAAGCTTTCCCCAGAGTCACCCCCATTACCTTCTCCAAAGGTGCTCCAGCACTATCACTGGTACCTGGTCCAGGGCTTGTGATTGCCTCCAAGCTATAAAGTACTCCAGCCCTTGCAAAATCCCATGTCACCCTGGACAATGTCCCTGTGCAGACTGGCATCAATTTTCTCATGAAGCTGGGATGCGTTCTTGCTCAGTGTCACAGGGATAATACAGAAGAACATCCCTCATCCATCTGCAGCTTGACTGACTGCTGAAATGAAGTGTGTTCCCCTACAGGGCCAGGTCAGTTACTGGCACAGGTCAGCGGCTATGGCTCACTCTTCACCACCTTGGAGTGAGCTGAGATTTACTGAAAGCTGCTTAATTCAGCTCTCACTTCCTCAGTGGAGGGCTGGAGGGTTGGATCATGAAACATTGTTTGTCAGAGAAACTCCTTGGAGGCTGGGCAGTACCATGCTGTGTGTGTTTTTTGGTGGAAGTTCAATGCCATGTTCTTTTTATGTCAGTGGAATAGAACGGAAAAGAATTTACTATTTCTGTTGGAAGGGACTACAGATATCATCCAGTTCAACTGCCTGACCAATTCAGGGCTAACCAAAAGTTCAAGAATGTCATTCAGGGCATTATCCTGTAAACACTGACAGGCTGGAGGCATTACTCACCTCACTAGGAAGCCTATTCCAGTATCTGTCCACCCACTCTGCAAAAAAATGCTTCCTGATGCCAAGTTTAAACCTCTCCTGGCACATCTTTGAACCATTCCCCTGTGTTCTATCACTGGATACCAGGAAGAGCTCAGTACTTCCCTCTCTACTTCCCCTCCTCAGGAACCTGTAGACAGCATTACCTTGAGCCCCCTTTCTGCAAACTAGACAAGCCCAAAGTCCTCAGCTGCTCCTCAAAAGACATTCATCCAGCCTTTTCACCACCTTTTTTGCACTTCTCAGGACATATTCTTGGATCTTCTCATGCTTCATAAATTGTCTTTTGTTGATGGACATAACACATGCTGCAACTTCTGTGCTGATGCCAGCCAGCAAAGGCCTGCTCTGTTAATCGGGCATCCCAGCTTACTGGTAAAACATGGATTTGCTCATGCTTGGAGAAAAAGCCAAGCTTTTTTGGTACTGCACTGCCCTCAAAAAATCTTTTCTCGCAGCCAGCCTTCAGCACAGGCTTTGTCTGAACCCGCCTAATTCTGGAAGAGATGGAAGAAACAAAGTTTGGAGTTATTCAGGATTTATCTCCTCCTGCTGCCTGTCTTGAATATTAATGCAAGATGTAATCATGCAAAGCAAAAAGTAAAGCAAGCCCTGGTGTATTCAAGAGAACAGACTGCAAATTTTCCACCGGCTCTGCTTTTAGAAAGGATATTGGTCTTTTTCCCTCTGATTTTTTTCCCTTTCCTGCAAAAACATTCAGTACTCAAAGAAAATAGAAATTGTTGAAACAACAGAGCATTTTGAAGCCTGTGCAGCCTGGCAACCCTCTCCAAGCCTCCTGCCTGCATTTCTGCCTGTGTTTCCAGGGAGGCTCAGCTGCTATGCCTGGTGTCCCCTTCCCTGAACCCAGGCTGCCCTGAGGTTAGCAAAACTTTTTTGATTTATCATATGGCATTTATCTCCTCCAATCACCTCTGATATATCATAATGAAAGAATGAAGCCTTCTCCTCCTCCCCCTTCAGCTGCTCTCCCATGGATGGGCACTGCTCACCTGCAAGCAGGGCTTTACATGGGGTGTGCTCTGCCACAAACGGTATGGTTCCTTCTTCCATTTTCTTTTATTTTCACCTGAATAAATCAGTTTATTATTTGGTCTCAGAGAACAAGAAATAGAGTCTGATGTGGGAACATGGGACTCCAGGAAGGGGAAGTCTCACTGGGAGAGAAGGAGGCTACAAATACCATTAATCCAGTCCCCAGCAGTAGAACTTGTCACTGTAAACTGGACCTCAAGGTGCCACCAGTGCAATAGGTTAAATCTGAATTGAAAACTTCTAAGTCCTTTCAGCTTTGTTCTTACCAGCTGCTTTTAATATGTCTTCCTCATTTCTTTCTTTCTTTCTATGAGCTGTGTTCACAAAGGATGACAAACTGAGAGTTACCTCCTCTGCTTAGCAACAGCAGAAGCTTTGAAAATGCAAACCTGTCTTTGTGTCACATTAGAGGGTTACTGCTCCATGAGCTGTCAGAGAGAGAGGACAAGAGGTGGGAAGATGTGGGAGTGCCTGTGTGACTCCATTCTTAGGACAGAATCCTATCATGTGATACTTGTCACTGCTTTATCTAATTTCTTTCCTGAGTGGTTCAAAGGATGAGATACCTGCTCCTTCCCCAGGGGAATGGGATTCACTTAGGATAAAAGACAATACCATCAACACCGTCAACACCATTTCCTCTCTTCCTGCCTCCTCCCTACTCCTGTGCTTTGGTGAACATCAGCAGGGATCCTGGGGACTCTGGGATGGATTTTAATATTGTCTTACCCCCAGCAAGTCAGATGGTGAAGTGATGAAGATCAGGCAAGAGGTAGGAGTACTGCTTAGCTTACAGCTACCCCATCAGGAGCCCTTTGTAGCTCAAAGAACAAGCAGCTACCCCCGGACTGTATTGAAACAGAGCAGGACACCTGGTGGTCCACCTCATCACTGTCCTGCCCAAAGTTGGTTCTAAACAGCCTAAGATATATTTGTCCAACCAGTTCCTTAGTAATTGTCCTTCAAATGGCCCAAAGTGGAAATTCATGTGCTCCTAGGCCAATGTGGCTCAGCTCTGGACTCAGCTTCTTTTCCTGTTAGAGAGCTCATAGGTTTCCCCACCATCCAAATTTTACCCTGTTTTTTCTTGCCAAGACCACTGTAGGGGTATGAAAGACAGAGAGAGGGGCCAGGATTATTTACTCTGTCTCCTTCATGAAGTGCCATTGCCCTGGCTGGGTGCAAATCTCCAGCTGAGACCACAGAGGTGTTGGCAGCCCATCATTCCCACAGCAGCAGCACACATTGTCCATGGGATGAGGGGAAACAGCACCTAAGGTTTGCAGGCTGGTTTTGCTGCCCTGGAGGAGCAGTAACAGAGGAATCTGAGGTTACTTCTTTTATTTACACTGGATACCTCAGTTCCAGACCAGATGACAGACAAGCACTATCATGATGGATCTCAGCCTTAGTGCCAAAGAAAGATTTCCCCATAAAACTCCCTGAGCATTTAGTGAGGAAAATTGAAGTGTGATTATCTGGTCTGCTGCCCAAGTGAACAATGCCGTATTACTGCATGGGGGGAGTCTCACCTCAAACAAAACAAAACAAACAAACAAAAACAAAACAAATCTCAAAAACAGTTGTACAAGCGCCCTCACCTTCACACTGACACCTATATAAGTTCATCTATCTGGAGAGCGGAGCATCAGAGTACTCAAGGGAAGTAATTGTCAATCTTTGAGAAGTTTGTCCGCAATTCTCCTTCTGGCTCTCTTTCACCTAAAATGGGGCAAGCTGATCCTCGGGCAGAATTCATCACAGGGGTGAAAAGATGCTTTTGAGCATCAGTCAGCAGCATCTAGGTTAACAGGAGCCTCCTACATCAAAGTAGCCACAAGCTAATGCAAAGTTTGGAAGATTCAGAGCAAAGGAGAAGAAAAATGAAGAAAGAAACAGATCTTTAGTGGAGCCTTTTCTTTTTCCCTATTTTGATTTGGCCTTTTTTCTGCTTGTTTTAATTTGAATAAAGTTGGCTTTAGTTTTTGGGTTTTTTTTGCTTTTCAACTCCAGTTTGCTCTTTTAAAATGGATGAAGTCCATCACAAGAGCTTGATGAAAGAGTGACGTCACAATGCCTGCTGCTCCCATTCAGTTGATGAATAAATTATAAGTGCATTGCAATGCTATTTCAGCTGTGATTCCAGGGCCTTAGGAGTGTGACGACTGTGACCTTATGCCTGCCAGACAGTGGTTTGAATTTTCAAGAGTTTGTGTGCCTGTCTGTTCAGGTCACCTTACACCTTCCATTCTGGGGTCGGTGTGCAGAATATCTGAGCCATTTCAAGCTCCTAGCTATAAGGACAGTCCTCCAGCTGCCCACAGGGGTGGTGGTATGTGCTGTGGTCTTCATAGATTCATGATCTCACAGAATCATCATCCAATTGGAAGGGACCCATCAGGATTCTATCAAAGCCTGAAGTGATTATTTCTCCTGTCCAAAGCAGCATCTGTGGAACATAATTCTTTATGATGGGGCTGTGACTGGGATATCCATATTGATCAGTTCCAGGAATAGTTTCTGTGTTGGGAATTGGAATTTTAAGTTCTTCTTGCCACACAGAACATTGCTGTCTCCAGCATTCTGGTGTGGCTGAGATGGTGTGGATGCCAGCATCACTGGGATGAGGTAGCATGGGATGTGCTCTGGTGGAGATATCAGCCTAAAACAACATCCCCAGTACTTCACCTTCACCTTGTGTGCAGGGTCAGCTCTGTGGGACTGTTCATCACTTGAGACTGGGTGACCATCAAGGAGGGACTAACAGCTATCCCCATTCCTGGGGATGAGCCATCTTTTTTAGGCAGGCATTGGCAGCAGAATGAAGGAGCTGGAGTGCACAGAGCAGCTGCCTCTGCATTCTCCAGACCCTCAGAGCAAGCAGCTCCTTGTATTTCTGCACAAGCCATGGTGAGGACGGAGAGGATTTTGCAGAAGGTGAGTGAGGGGGAGGAGGAAGCTCTCTGGTCTCACGTAATTCCTGGCTTGGGGACACCAACACGATGTTCCATGCTGAATGGCACAGTATCAGCTGCTATCAGCTGAGCTTACAATGCTCTCACTCATTGCCATACTTTGGGTGGTCTCTGTGGGCTGGTCTCCAGCAGCAATGCACTCACCTTCCGCCAGTAGCTAAAAGGCAGGCCCAGCAAGGTGTGGATGAAGATACACAGCTCAGGTCCTGCCCAAGGCCTTCAAAACTGACCACAAGAAGAATTTCCATCAGGAAACAGGGAGGGCCAAGTGAGTTGAATTGGACCTTGCTTTGCTGAGGCTGAATTTGGCCTTTTCATGACCCTTCCCACAATAAATATGAAGATGTCCAAAGGAAGTTAACCAAACCACAGCATAAGCACCAAGTCCAAGGCATGGCCAGCAGGCTTGGGTGGCTGAGAGTAGAGAGAGTCTCTTGGGTGAAAAGGTCCAGAGAGGGTTAGGCGCAGGAGATCCTCCCTTAGCATCTCCACCTTCATCTTCCTAACAAAGAGATGTTTTTCTGAAAAACTGCTTGCAAGGCTTGTGCAGCACATGCAGTCTTTTCACTCTGCTGTGTGCACCGGTAGGTTTTGAGCTCTGGAAACCACTCTGTGGTGGGTGTGAAATAGAACTGGGCAGGGGAACACCTTGGCACGGATCCTGAAAACTGCTCTGTGCACTCATATGTAGAAAGGAAGAGACTGAATTTTCTGGCCGGAGCCTGAATCACCAGGAGGGTAATTATTGCAAATTTCCCAGACAGGTGGACAAGTCTGGAGAAGCCTTCCTGCCTGGCCTGAGCGTGCTCAGAGGTGCTGTCATCTCCACCCTGGGGCTTGCTGTCCCATGGAAATTTGGAAAGAGCTTCTATGGGGTCTTAAAAAAACAGATAGAAAACCACTGAACCCACAGGGCAGAAACCCTCCAGCATTGTCCATACTGGAGAGCACACACCCTCTTGGAGAAGGGAGGGATGGGAGCCTGCAGGGACTGTTCAGGAGTTAGAATGTCTTCCTCTTGGTTCCACCAGCTGCTCTGCATTCCTGTCCCCTCCTACCACCCCTTGCTGGTTACCCCATTTCCATCAGCACCCTACTGCAGATCTTGGGGCAACCAGTTATATTCCTGCCTTGTTTTTGTGACTGAGGCTGGAGGGCTCTGATCTGCAAAAGGGTTCCTGGGACATGTGGACAGGGTAGAGCATGGCTGTGCCCTGCAGGTGTTGTCCCTCAATGCTTTGTTGTGCCAACATCTCAATCCCCCTCTACAGCTGCCTGCAGGGCCAGGTAAATCTCCTCCAGACTTGTTTACCTGCTGTGAGATTTCCATTAATTAACCTCATGCATCTCCAGCCTGCAGGAAACCCGTTGGCTGCACCAACCTGCACCTCTCAATTCAAGGAAGGTTTGGCACATCCCATTTCCTTGTCTTATCTAGCACATCTCAGATCTTCTGCCTGGCCTGTAGATGGGTCTTCCCCTCTTCTAATCTTCAGCTGTCAATTCAAGGGCAGGAAGGGGGCAAAAAGAGCCAAAAACCATGCTTGTGTCTGGATGTACATAAGGGCCAGTCCATTCTGCAGAATTCCCATTTTAAAGATGGAGAAGGCTCTGATGCTGTCCCAAACAATAAGCTGTGGTTTTAATCTCAAAAGTGTTTGTTTTTCCTATGTGTGGACATTTTAAGGATCTAGAAGAGTAGGAGGGAGGGAGCTTAAGAGCTAAGCCTTTGCATCTGGACCCTCATTGGCACAGTGCTTTAAATTAAGGTGCTTTTCTTCTTGTCTTTGACACATTTACTGGTGCTGCAGGGGAGGCTTTCAGCTGGGTGAGATAGCTGTAGTCTGGTCCTATGGGTCTGCATCTCCTTATCTCCAAGATAATCAAAGGCCCTTTCTTTGCTTTTGCCCTGGGGGAATTAAAAAAACTGTGAACATACTTGCCAGTGGTCAAAAAGAACCAAAAAAGAGCAAATTTTAGCTATTTTTGTCTTCATGCTGCCCCTTCATTATAAGAGTGGCGTAAAGCAGAAAAGCCCTGTAGGGTGGAGGCCTGAAAACCTCTCCCTCCTCAGGAAAAATGTACAGAGCAGGGACTGCAAGATGGGAACCAGAGGAATCAGTAAGGACTTTTGGAGAAGCAAATTCTTCTCTCTGCAAACAAGTGGCCAATGTTCCACGAAGACCACAAAACTCAGATAAAAGCTTTTCTCCACCTCAAGCATGTTTTCCTCTCAGCATCCATTTTTAATATATTTATCTCTTTTTTTTTCTTTCTNTCTACAGCTGCCTGCAGGGCCAGGTAAATCTCCTCCAGACTTGTTTACCTGCTGTGAGATTTCCATTAATTAACCTCATGCATCTCCAGCCTGCAGGAAACCCGTTGGCTGCACCAACCTGCACCTCTCAATTCAAGGAAGGTTTGGCACATCCCATTTCCTTGTCTTATCTAGCACATCTCAGATCTTCTGCCTGGCCTGTAGATGGGTCTTCCCCTCTTCTAATCTTCAGCTGTCAATTCAAGGGCAGGAAGGGGGCAAAAAGAGCCAAAAACCATGCTTGTGTCTGGATGTACATAAGGGCCAGTCCATTCTGCAGAATTCCCATTTTAAAGATGGAGAAGGCTCTGATGCTGTCCCAAACAATAAGCTGTGGTTTTAATCTCAAAAGTGTTTGTTTTTCCTATGTGTGGACATTTTAAGGATCTAGAAGAGTAGGAGGGAGGGAGCTTAAGAGCTAAGCCTTTGCATCTGGACCCTCATTGGCACAGTGCTTTAAATTAAGGTGCTTTTCTTCTTGTCTTTGACACATTTACTGGTGCTGCAGGGGAGGCTTTCAGCTGGGTGAGATAGCTGTAGTCTGGTCCTATGGGTCTGCATCTCCTTATCTCCAAGATAATCAAAGGCCCTTTCTTTGCTTTTGCCCTGGGGGAATTAAAAAAACTGTGAACATACTTGCCAGTGGTCAAAAAGAACCAAAAAAGAGCAAATTTTAGCTATTTTTGTCTTCATGCTGCCCCTTCATTATAAGAGTGGCGTAAAGCAGAAAAGCCCTGTAGGGTGGAGGCCTGAAAACCTCTCCCTCCTCAGGAAAAATGTACAGAGCAGGGACTGCAAGATGGGAACCAGAGGAATCAGTAAGGACTTTTGGAGAAGCAAATTCTTCTCTCTGCAAACAAGTGGCCAATGTTCCACGAAGACCACAAAACTCAGATAAAAGCTTTTCTCCACCTCAAGCATGTTTTCCTCTCAGCATCCATTTTTAATATATTTATCTCTTTTTTTTTCTTTCTTTAAGTGCAGCACTGGTGAGCATTGCCAGGACACACAGATCCTTCCCTAAGCATTAGAACACTCAACTTTACAAATGCGGAGTTTTTCCCTAGAGTGAGACATTTTCACTTACTTGAACTCTTATGAGCAAAAGAAATTAGAAGGGGGGGGGGGGGCTGTTTGCAAATAGTGTGCCTAGCTTCTTCTGTAACAGTATAAATCTGCTCCTTCCAGAGCAATTTTCAACACCATAGGGCATTTTTCTGTGGGGTTTCTTCATACATGTAAAAATATTGTCCCATTGACTCTACTGCCCTAACCTCCTTTTTGTTTACAGTCACCCACATACTGACTTTCACATACAGATGAAATATATACAAACATATAGATATATATATGCTTCTTTCACATCTACTTGCTGTCTAGAAACCTGCAAAAGCTGTCAAAAGTTCTGATAACAGAGCACAATCAAAGCAAAAGTCACCCATGCAAAACAAGGAATTAATCCACTGCTTCCCATGGGCAGCCAGGTGTTCAGCCATCTTCAGGAGACCAGAGTTCCATCACACATAGTAGTTATTTGGGAAGAAAAATACCATCACTCCAAATGTCTCCTTACCTCCTTCTTCCCAATACTTTATATACTGAGCATGATCTGGAATACCCCTGTGGTCAGTTGGGGGTCACTTGTCTTGGCTGTGTCCTGTGCACCCCCAGTCTCCTTGCCAGCGTGGTGGTATGAGAAGCAGAAAAGGCTTTGGCTCTTTGTTACTGCTCGGCAATAACAAAAACATGTCTATGTTATCAACACTGTACAGCACAAAACACAGCCCCATAACTGTGAGGAAAACCAACTGTGAAGAAAATTAACTCTATTCGAGCCACTATACTCTAAACCAGCACACAGGTCTGTGGGTTTTTTTATACCACAGACACCCTAACCATGGACCCCAGAGCTAGATGCAGTTCTCCAGGTGGGTCTCAGCAGAGCAGAGCAGAAGGGCAGAATCCCCTCCCTCCCCTACTGACCACGGGGCTCTGGGTGCAGCCCAGGACACATTTGGCTCTCTGGGCTGTGAGTGCCATGGCCGGGGCATGTCCAGCCTCTCACCCACCAGCACCCCCAAGTCCTTCTGGGCAGGGCTGCTCTGTGTCTGTTCATGCCCAGCCTGTGCTGATACTGGGGATTGCCCCAGCCCAAGTGCACATGGTCTTGTTGAACCTCATGAGATTCTCATGGGCCCACTCCTTGAGCTTGTCCAGGTCTCTCTGGGTGGCATCCCATCCCTGCCTGGTTTTTGAGGTCATCAGTTTGGCAGTGAGGCCATTTGAGTAATATTTTATTGACACTGGAGGTGGTTTCCAAGTGAGACCTGAGACTTTCAGGCTCTCTGTCAGCACTGACACCAGCGGCACCAAGGATACTTTGCACACAGAGAGAGGGATGACAGTGCTTTGGAGAGCCCTTGGTGTATAGGGTACAGTTTATGGCTATCCAATGGAAAATACTAATATGGGGGTAAAGGAAGGCTTGAAGACTTAGAGGCTGTTTGGGGGGCAATGAACTTGCCTCTTTTATAGACACAGCTCTAAGAACAGCCCAGAAGATTGAAAACTGGTCCTATCTGTTAGCATGACATTGAATTCTGCTTCTACCAGTCCATTCCTCCTACAGCTGTCAGGGCACCTTGACTGTGAAGTCTGAAGCACAAGCTTTCAGAGCCTGATCTTGCAGCTGGGTCAGCTGGAATGAGCTGTGCCTGCTTGAGGTATGTATTGTTTTGAATATTTTCCCTTTTTATCTTGTTTTCCTATATCACAGGAACAAAAAAGGAAATTTGGAAATTCTCATTGCCAGGTCCTGGTTTCCCTCTGCCTTCACTTTATCATATGACCTTCAGGCTTCGTTTCTTGGCTTGAGAACCAGCAGCTGCTGCTCTATCAAGGCACTGCACTAAGTGATTCCCCAGACACTGCCTTATCTCCAGGGACCTGCTTGCACAGGTCCTGATAGGCACTATCTTCTGTCCCCACCTGCTGGGGGCCACGTGTCCTGTCCCCCCCAAACCTCCAGGAGGTGCATTGCACAGCGCAGCAGTGAGATCTTGGGGCAGATTCACACAGGTAGATAGCAAACTTGTCATAGCCAACACCAAGTTTCAGTGCTGGGTGATTCTCTATTCTGGAATCTAGAAATTGCCCAAAAAGACCTATCTATCCTAGAACTTCTCTTCATGCAAGTCCACCCTTGGAAAGGTGTGAGGACAACTGATACTTCCCCAGAATATTTCCTCAACCTCCAGCATTTTTTTGTGACTCAGACTCTCTGAGCCAGAAGTATCCTTATACATAATAGCCTTCAGTAAATTTTCCTCCAATTAATTTATTTAGTTATTTTTGAAGGCACATAAATTTTAAGCATTTGCAGCATCCTGTGCCAAACAGCTGCCCAATCTAATGACCTGTTTGGGTGCAGAATCATTTCCTTGGGCTTTTTTTTGATCTGATAGCTTTTTTGGTGCCCTCATCCTCACAGTGGAGAAAATGATAAATGGTCCTTTTCTATCCAATCACACTCTGCCCCTTGCAACTTTGAAGGCTGTAGTATAACCTTTTCTGTGGTGTCTTTTTGTTGCAGAAGATTCCCAGCCTGCACAGCTGTTCCTCCTAAGAACACAGAGACCGTGTACTGCTGTGATCACCTGCAAATTGTTTCCCTTTTGTCTCTATTCCTTTCATAAAAGCTCCATGAGTCTGGGTATAAGTCCTCATATTGTTTAAAAACAAACCAAAGTGACATGCCCACCATTTGCCAGGTGACTTCAAATTGTCCCATGCCAATACTTTCTTCCCTGGATGTTGTTGCTGTCCTCACACAGACTGCAAGACCTTCTTCCTGTGGGATCTGTGTCTTTGTGTTTCTTCCCACATCAGGTGGAGGGGAAGCAAAGGAAACCCCAAATGACATGAGTCATTCATCTCCAGCATAAAACTTGGGTACAATAACCAGCCTGTTTTAGGACAGAGGCATATGTCCCAGGGGGCAAGGAAGTCTTGTGCCCTTGGTTTGGTAATGCACAGCAGGGCAGGATGAGGTACTGGAGCAAGAATGTTCAGCTGGGAGGAATGCCTGTCATCCCTGGGTTTTGGGACTTTTGGATTCACCTGAATGTTAGATAGCACAAAGCCTTCAGCTCTCTGTGCAGCCTTCAACACTTCCAGGAGGTATCTGGCCTCACCTCATATTCCCCTGACTGATCTTGGGGCACATATCTCCCTGGTTTCTAAGCCAGGACAGGTACCTCCTACTCTTTGAGGTCAAACAAGGCTAAAGGTCAGCAAAGATTTGCCAAGATTCCCCAAAGCTGATGCCCAGTTGTTATTTTGGTGGAAGAACCCTCATGTAGACCTCAAAGATGTCTTTGCTGCTGGGGAAGATGTCTCTGACCTAAGCAGATGACAGCTCTGGCTTGCAGAATAGCCTTGCAGGCGCTGTAGGGGCCAGGAAAGAGGGGTTCATCCCAGCCCAAAGCCAGAGTGCTTCTCCCTTCCAGCCCAAAGGTACACCAGGGGGCGAGGCCACATGCTGGGGACTCATCTCAGTGCAAAAGGAGGATTCAACACTCACAGGATAAGTCTTTTGCAAGGTGTTCCTAGAGTGGCAGAACTTTGAAGCTGATTTCTGGTAGCACCATCTTAGGTGGAGCCTTGAGTGGCTAGTAATGCGGCTCAGAGTGCCTCACTATCTTCCTCCCCGTGGTGGAAGATGTCTTTCGTCTTTCTCCTCCACCCAGCTGAGTTGCCAAATTCCACAAAACAGCTCTGAAACACTTGCATCTGGAGGTGAGGCAGCCCCTGTGGGGTGAAAATCACAAACTAGGAGGGATGTGGCAGAGAGACAGTCAACACTGTTGCTTAATCTCTGTTTCAATGAGAAGCAAAAGAAAAATGGAGAACTGTGAGGGAATTTCCTGAATGCTCTTCCTGAATTTCTGAATTTGCATTCCAGCAAAACTCTCCACTGCCTTGCCTCTCTTTCCCATCAAGTGAATGAGGATGTAACATACCTGCCTTGAAGAGTCATTGGAATGGGGGGGCTGGACCAAAGAATAAAAAAGGCCAGAGATGTTAAATCTGAGTCAGGTGTGCTTGAAGATTTCAATTAATCAAGTTGTCATCATCATCACCACCATCATCACCTCTGCTGACATTTGCTCAGCAATACGCAAGTTGGGTTTGGATGAAAGGTGGGGAGGGCACTCACATTGCCAGGCGGTTGGGCACTCAGAGGTTTAAGCCATAAATAAATAAAACTCACATTTGCATTTCCTGGCTCTCTCCACTCCCTCTTGTCTCAGGAGCTGCCCTGAAGACTGATTTTTTTTCTGTTGTGGTTGAGCGCTATTCTACTGCAGGGAGACTGCCGAGGGGTGCTTTGGTGGGACAGGCTAGGCATACCAACTTATCACTGACAAAACACGACAAGACTGTAAGAGAAAAGGGGGCAGAGCTTTTTCTTTCCTTCAGTGTCTTCAATGTGATTTTTAGAGGCTGTTTTTACTAGCAGAAAAAAAGAAAAGGGTTTCTCCTCCTTGTTGCTATGTGTAAAGCCAACCCAGCAACAGACAGGAAGTACGGTAAATTTGCTCTCTTGCCTGTTGCATAAAGCAAACAAAGTGACCATGATGCCTTGAGAGGCTACCTAAGACAGAGGCTAGATAGTGTTAAAGGAATAAAGTAGGTATTTATTAAAAAGGCTTTCAAAGGACACACCTTGGACAAGAGTCTGGCCAAGGCTACACCCAAGATGGCTGATGGGTCCCACGTTTTCACACTTTTATAAGTTTTGGTCCATTTACATATTGGGGTTAATTGTCCAGTTGCAACTTCAGGTTATAAAGTTCCATCCTCCCAGTTTGGTCTCCTCAATTTGCTCTTGTTTATATTTTTTGGGCCTGAAGCTGCAACGGTGTCCTTGGTCCTTGGGCTGGAAAAGCATTGTTTTGTCTAACTGAACTATGAAGAGAACTTTCTAACACTTTATATGAAGTTCAGAGTTATATAGTAATGCAGTACAG
>VYXD01012042.1:16115-62664 GCA_013397195.1 Hylia prasina | reverse complement strand
GAGCTGACCCAGCTGAAGGAGACGGAGGATCTGTTCCACTCCAGCCTGCTCCGTCTGCAGGTCAGGCGGGGGGGCCGCGCGGTGCCCCACCGGGGGAGCGCGGGGGGCTGCGGGATCCCGGACTCGGAGATGACCTGGGTTATCAAGCTGCGTTAGGTGAAGATCAGCCTGTAACTGGATCATAGAATCATAAAGCAGTTTGGATTGAAGGGGCCTTTAAAGACCATCTAGTTTAATCCCCCCCCTTCCCCCCAGGGTCACCTTCCTTTAGACCAGGTTGCTCAGACCCCCATTCAGCCTGGCCTTGAACACTTTAGTTGAGGCCAGTGCCTCAACACCTTCACGAGGAAGAATGTCGTCCCAATTTTTGATCTAAACCTACTCTCTTTCAGTTCAAAGCCATTGCCCTTTTCCTATAATTATATGCTCTCATAAAAAGTCTCTCTCCAATCCTCTTGTAGTCCTTTTAGGTTCTGAAAGGCCACAATAAATCTCCTCAGAGCCTTCTTTTCTTCAGGCTGAACAAGCCCAATGCTTTCAGCCTTTCTTCATAGGAGACATCTTTCATCCTTGTTATCATCTTGGTGGCCTCCTTTGGGCTAGCTACAACAGATCCGTGTCGTTCCTGTGCTATGATCCCAGAGCTGGATGAGGAGCTCCAGGTGGGTCTCAGCAGAGCAGAGGGGCAGAATCCCCTCCCTCCCCTGCTGCCCATGGGGCTCTGGGTGCAGCCCAGGACACGTTAGGCTCTCTGGGCTGTGAGTGCCGTGGCCGGGGCATGTCCAGCCTCTCACCCACCAGCACCCCCAAGTCCTTCGGGGCAGGGCTGCTCCATCTGTTCATCCCCCAAGCCAGAGTCAACACCTTTCACATGATCTTGTTGAACCTCATGAGATTCTCATGGGCCCACTCCTTGAGTTTGTCCAGGTCTCTCTGGATGGCATCCCATCCCTCAGGTAGTTTTAACATTGGTGATTTTTATGAGGAACAGCTTTGATCTCCTAGCTACTTGCTGGTGTCAGTGGCAGGATCTCTAGGGCTTGGTTTGTGGTGAGAACCTGTGTGGTTGTTTCCTGCAGCTGATTCTTGGTCATACAAACAGCCTTCCTGAGGGCTATGCTTGTGTGAATTATATCAGGGTTTTTTGCCTGGACCCTGGTTGGAATGGAGATGAGTGCAGTCTAGCACTCACAGAAGATGGCAGGAACTGATCAAACTGCCAGCTCCATGCAGACTTTATGGAGAATTTGGTGTGTTCCTCAACTCACTACGTGCCCTTTGCACCATGTTCATGGTTGCTGCTGGAGGACAAGGTAAGTCAGGAACAATTCCAGTGTTACAGCTGCCTTTGATGGTCCCCTTTCCCCCTACAGATTGAAGAGCTTTTGAAGGAGGTGACATTGAAGGAGACAAAGAAGAAGAAGATCGATGCCTTCCTCCATGAAATTAACAGCCTTCTGAGTGCCATCCCAGAGACTCCAGAAACTGAAGTATGTTCCAGGTTATGGAAGAAGTGGAAAGACCCCTGTCCTGGATGGAGCAGCTAGTCGTGGACTGTCTCCCTTAGGGGCTGAAAAAATAATAGTTTGGTTTTTTTGAGGAAAAAGGGGGGACACTGTCTTTGAGCTCTGGGTGCAGCTGTGTGGGGATCAGGGTCTTGGTCCCTGCACATCTGCGGCAGTCCATGCTCAGAGTGTTTTGTGTGTCACGTCTGTTCCCAGCTCACTGACCAGGCCTGGATTTCCAAAGATGTGAAGGTTCCATTCCTGCAAGTGCCGTTCAACGTCAAGGGGAGGTTTCACTTTGTGCCCCCAGCAGAGCTGAAGGTGGTGGGCAGTTACCTGCTGGGCACCTGCATTAGGCCAGAGATCAACGTGGACATTGCAGTGACCATGCCACGGGTGAGTCTGGCCATGACACCTCCTAAAAGGCTTGGTGCCTGCCAGAGCCCTGTCCTCCATGACCCCTGCCCTGCCCACTCCATTCCTCAGTGGCAGCATCTGGATATGCAGAGTGACTCTCACAAGGAGCTGGCAAGTGTGGTCTGGCCTCTTGCTCTATCACAGCTAGAGAAGTTGATCTTAGTTCCTCATCAGGATCTTCTCTCTACCTGGACTGAACATTGCCAGGGAAATGCATGCTGTCTGTTTTTATACCCAATTGCACTTCTACCCCAGCCCCCAGGACTGTGTTATAGGGAGGGAGATGTCTGGAGGCTGGTAACCTCCCCTTCCTGCCCTTGCTGCTACAAGACTTGCTTGTAAGAAAAGCTTGAGACCAAGCACACTGTGTTTGGCTGCATGACTGCTCTTGTTTCCTGCAGTCCTGGAGCCTGGTGAGCCAGCAGCAAGCTCCTGATCAGCTTGGGGGCTCCTTGGGGCTCCAAGAGAGAGGGCTGCCATGCAGGGCCAGGAAGAGCTGTGGGTGGTGGGGTGCCTCGAGCTGAACTGAACTCGGTGGCAGGTGAGGTGGAATTGGCCTGTCCCTCTCTTCCCAGGAAATCTTTCAGGACAAAGATAACCTGAATCAACGCTACCACCGGAAGAGAGCTCTGTACCTGTCCCACATTGCCCAGCATTTGTCCAAGGAGAAGCTCTTTGGCAGTGTGAAGTTTGCCTACATGAACAGCAACCATCTGAAGCCCATCCTGCTTCTGAGGCCTCAAGGTGGCACTTGAGCCTTGCTCTAGTGTGGGGTGTGACAGGGTGCTGGTGTTGGGTGGAGGGTGGTGGTCTCATACCATTTAACAGCCTTTTGGAGAGGGATCAGTCTGGGGCTGCCATCATAATTGGTGATAAATTTTCTCAGCTGGCTTCTCTCTTCACCTAGAGTCTAGTCCTCTAGTCTCTCCCCTTCCCAATCCTCCTCTGCAGCTTGGCTGGGCTTTCCAGCCTTGGCCTCACTGGCTGGCTCATACTGTGGGTACTTCAAGGAGCAAAAAAGTAAACCCTACAAAACACGCCTGTACCCAGCACTGCCCTTCCTGCTCTCCCCAGTCCTGTTCCGCACTGTCCCTCTACCTTCCCCCGTGCGCAATTCCCTGATGAGGTGATGTGGTATGCATGGGCTGCAAAGTGCTGCTTGTTCCCACGGCCCTCAGGAGATAATGGGTTGGGGTCTGGGACAGATGTGGCATGGCTGGGCAGTGGGGCGGAAGGTGGGTATGGGGCATGGGCTCTGTGATCTCAAGGTCATAATTGGTTCTGTGTTGTGGTCACTGTCTGCTCTGAGATGATTTCCACTGCTGCAGAGCTTTACTGGGAATGAGCTTTTGCCTTTGCCCAGGCTGGGGATGCTCCGAGTTTTCCCAGTTTAATCTCTGACATTTCTTCCTCCTGTACATCTCCCCTCGGGTACTTACAGGCAAGTATGAAAAGATGGTCACTGTCCGACTCCATGCTTGTCCCGAGTCGGGTCTCTTCAAACCCAGCCGCTTCTATCCCAGCAAGAACAATGTCCGGACTGCCTGGTTCACGGAGCAGAGCACCCCAAAAGAAGGTACAGCTGAGGGCTGGGGCATCATGAGGCTGTTTGTTTCAGGCAGAGACTGCCCCTAGTGCCTGTGGGTGGGTTCACTGCAGCCCTTTCTGTGGGCAGGTGGTTGGTGGTTGGGTCCAATGTGCTGTCATCTCCCCACAGGAGCCACTGAGCCCCCGACCCCTCACTACAACAACTCCATCCTCTGTGACACAGTGATGCTCTCCCACCTGCATTTCTTGTCTGACGCAGCCACAGATTTCCCAGGCATGAAAGATGGCCTGGCCCTCCTCAAAATTTGGCTGAACCAGCGGCAGCTTGGCAAGGTATGTCCTGTGCCGAGGTGGGCTCTCCTTACTTGGATAACCTGCCTTTGGTCTGCTGTGCTTCCTAGAGCAGAAGGGTAGTGCTTTGGTCCTGGTGGGTGGGGTGGTGGCTTGGGTCTTGGCTTTGAGCTGTGTTAGGGTTTCATAAAGGCCCCATCCTAATCTGTGGGTTGCCATGGGGTTGTGGTATCTGTTTTCACAGGGCTTGGGGTGCTTCGGTGGCTTCTTGGTCTCCATGCTTGTTGCCTACCTGCTGATGAAATGCAAGATTGTCAAGATGATGAGTGGGTACCAGGTGTTGAGGAGCACTCTGCAATTCCTGGGTGAGTTTACAGGGGCCTCTCTGGACAGGGAAAGGTCTGTATCTCTGCACAAAGCCCGAACACAGTGGGGGAAGGGGCAGAGAGGCCATTGTGACTTTTCTTTCATGCTGAGCCCCTGTGGGCAGGATGGACAGGAGGGGATGAGTCAACAGAGCAGGGCTGGATGGTGCAGCTTGCAGAGAAGTGGCTAAGTCCCATTTTAAGGTGGAGGCCAGCATTGTATTGTAGCACTATTGATGTTGTGAGACCTTGGTGGTATTGACACATAACTGCCACTGTCACCAGGGGGAGAAATGTGGATGGTGGTGTGACTTGTTCCTTCCTGTCTGTCCACAGCCACCACTGACCTGAGTGTGACAGGCATCAGTCTAGCCAAAGATGCTGATCCCTCCCTGGTAAGCAGCCCTCTGAGGGGTCTTGTGCCTGTGTCTGTACTGCCGCTGCTCCTGGGAGCAGGGATGTGCCTGTTGCAGAGATGGCAGATGGCAACAATTTTGGGGTGTCTTGGTGTGTTTGATGTGCTGTAGCTCTAAGGACCATGTTTGCCTTTCCAGCCTGTCCTGGATGATTTCCACCGGGCATTTGAAGTGGTCTTTGTGGATCCCTCTGGACTGGTGAACCTCTGTGCTGATATGACTGCCAGCAAATACCACCAGGTACCAAGCAGGTTGTGGTGGCTCCTTGAGGTGCTGTCTTAGGAGGGAGCTCAGACAGGCAGAGAGTGGTTAGATGTGGTTTGAAGAGGACATAGGACCAAGAGAAGGCATTCATCGTGGCTTTCTAAGCTTTTAACATAGACAGTTTTGAAGCTTGGAAGTGAATTCGGAGACTTAGATGTAGTGCTGCCTTACCAGTCTTGCTCGAGTCTTTGTGTGCACTTTTGGGTGAAGCCAAGCAGCTCTTTAGCAGATGTAACTGTTCTGAAGGAGAAAAAAAAAACACCTTGATGCCAGGGATATCAAGAAGGGACTGTCTGGCCAGCAGTGAGAGCTGTTTGTTACTTGTGTAACAAGTAACAATGCTTACTGGAGTAACAAGTAAAAAGTAACAATGTCCTTCCGGCTAAGGACTGAGACTGGGATCAGGGTGTGCTGCTAACCATGGAACTGGGCTGGCCCTTGTTGATGGGGGAACACAAGTGACTACTGCTGGAGATTTGCTTTGTAAAGAGAGAGTCCCTTTACATCCGTGCTCCTGCACTGCCTTCCCTCCTTGCTCAGGTACAGTTTGAAGCCAAGCACTCTATGGAGATTTTGGATGACCGGACAGTGGATGGCTTTCAGGTGCTGCTCATGACCCTGAAGCCCATGCTCAGGACCTTTGACCATGTCTTCCAGTGAGTCTCACTATGCTGGTGGGGTAGTGCTGAGGGAGCTTGCTCAACGAGGAGTGAGCTGCTTCTCAGGCTTTGGTCTGGGTTACATTTGAACTTATCTGGTGGGAAGTGGCTCTGCTAAGCTCTGAGATAGACACTGGTGCCTTGTTGCACTGGGCTGTTCCACTTTTACTGTCTAGATGGCCTCCCAGAGGAGGGGAGCAGTGTTTAAGCCTTGGAAACAGTGACCAGCATCTTTTAAGATGCCAGAGGGCCTTCTTGTAGCACCCATCCTGGGCTAGGACCCTCAGTTCCCCATTTTATCCATCCTCTAACATATCTCTCTCTCAGAAAGGATTTGGTGGCAGAGGTAGGTGACCAGCTTCCCTTCTTCTCTGTAGCCTGAAGCATGTCTCCAAGCTGCAGAGTACCTGCAAGAAGATGCAGCTGCTGAATGAGCTGATGGACCGGGGTGGGAACTATGTGGCTGCAGCCCTGCCCTTCATTGTCTCGTTGCTGGCACGTGGTCTGTCCCAGAGAGCACAGCTTGTGGCTCACTCCCTGCCCCAGATTGCCGAGGTAAGGCAGCTTGGCAGTGACACTGCATCCTTTGCAGCTTGTCGGGCTCATCTCTCTCCTGTGGCACTACAGAGCACAGGGAGGGCATCCCTGCTCACTGGGGAATGAGACAGGCTTGTCGTCTTTGTTGGGAATACAGAACCTGAGGCCCTGCACTGGGCTGTGGGATGAAGCTGTGTTGCTTGGTCTGGGCACAAGTCCTGGTCTGGTAATGGGGCAGGGTGAAGACAACTTTTCTTGTCATTGGGGAGACCTATTACATGAGACTTTCCCTCTCTGTGCTTGTCTGGGCACCTGGGACAACATAGCAGGAGGTTCATCTAGCAACCCAATATCCCAACAGCTGCTGCTCCAGAAACCTCATCTTTCCTTCTGCTTCATGTTCCTCATTTTCCCACAGTGGCCAATTGATGCTGAGCCCCCAAAACACAAGGATGTTGGGCCCCTGACATTTGGGCTGCTGTTTGTCCCAGAGTTTGCTGCCAGCACGCTGGAGAAGGGTCCTCAGGCTGATCATCCTGAGGTGAGGGGAGGCCTGCTTGTGCTGAGTAAGAGCAAAGCTGATGCTGTGCTGTGGTTTAAGACAGCTGGGAGGCTGGCTGGTGATCCCAGGAAGGTTTTTTCTGGCCCAGAAGTGACCTGTGTCCCTGCTCTGGCTTGGTCAATGTCCCCCCACAGGCCTTGGAGTTCCGGACCTTCTGGGGAGAGAAGTCAGAGCTGCGTCGATTCCAGGATGGCAGCATCTGTGAGGCTGTGGTGTGGGAGGCCAGCACTGTCTACCAGAAACGCCTCATTCCTGAGCAGATCATCAGGCACCTGCTGAAGCTGTAAGTTGCACTGAGCAGCAGCTGTGGGTTGCTCCATGTGTCACTCCTTCCATGTGTCCTGTCCCTGGTGACCCCATTGTCAGCTTCATGCCTTGTGGGGTGTTGTGAGTTGTTTTGGATTTGTGAGATCTGGAAATCATTTCAGTTGTCCTTATGTTGTGAGCTGCTTCCCAAGAGTGGGTGGGGAGGACAAGGACCTGGTGCTGTAGCCTCTGCTGGATGTATTGCAAAGGGCAAGGAGGCAGCATGGTTGTGCTCTTACATGTGGATGGGATGCTGGGACACTCGTCAGAGCTGAGAGAAGCTGTCTGGACCTTGCAGGATATTTTTGTGAAATCCTCTGAGACCTTATGGTGGTTCACAAGATTGCGTCTTCCCTATGGCATTGGAAAGCCTCTGTAGCGGTTTATATGATCTGCCAAAAGTGAGGTCCTCTTGCATAGGAGTGTTTGCCTGTCCCTCTTTGTCCTGACTTGAGGATGGATCTTGTGAGGGAAGGCTGCACATTGGTGGCTTTGGCTTTGCATCCTGTGAAGCTGCACAAGTTACTGGTCCACTTTGGGTGGGTTACTTGGACAGGGAGGAATGCACAAAGATTCATTTTTTCACTAGGACCTTCCTTTAGAGAGAGATTGCTTGTCCTTGGGCTGACCCATGCAGTGTCAATAGGATCAATAGGCTCTAATGCTCTGTTGTCTTCTCCCACCTAGCCATGCGGACATTCCTGAGTCCTCCATCTGCTACACAGGAGCCCTGCTGGAGTCTGTGATCAGAACTGGGAAAGAGGTATGATTGCTTCCGTGGTGGGGCTGGGGTTCTCTCCAGGAAAAGCAGTGAGGGAAGGGCTGTAGGGAAGTCATTTGAGTGGCACTGAGGCAGCAGGGTCGCTCCCAAGAGGATGTAGTAAGGGTGAGGATCTACCAAGTCTTTCATGGTAGCCAGCGTATAACTGCTAATATCCTCTTGCTTTAGCATCAGCCAGACCTCATTTTCCCCTGCAAGCACCCCACTATTCTGTTCTCTCTGCTTTTGCCCCTCTATCCACATGCCTGAGGATATATTACTGTCCCACAGTGCTCCTCTGGCTGCACCTCTGAGCTACTGCATCCTTCAGGGCATGGGCCAGACAATTCTATACTGCCATCCCTTAGGTCCCACTGGCAAACCCTGGAAAAGGATCTTTCCTGGCAAATTGCAAAGTGCTAGATTGTGCTCCATCTGAATGTACAGCCAAAACAAAGAAACTCCACTTTCAGACAGAAAAGATACATCTTGGAGGTTGGGAAATGTCCCTCCTCCCTTCTGCTTTCCAGCTTGTGAAATTGAAGTCTAGAGATGAGCCATGAGCACTTTGGCACACTTTATTGGTCTTTTTGTACTGATGACTTAGGATTTTAGCATTTATATTTTTCATATATTTGTAATCCTACAAATATATGAAAAATACAATCCTTCTTTATCATATAACTCAATTCCATGTAGTGTTAGCTAATGTCTTCCTATTTTGGTCAGATAAAACAATTCCTCTCTAGGCCTGGGACTCAAGGACACCTTACTGTCTCAGACCCCAAAAAGTATAAAGTGAGTTGGGGAGGAGCAAACTTGGGGTAAATTACTTAATTACCTGAAGCTGTAATTGGAAGATTAACCCCCAACATGGAAATGAACCAAACTTATAAAAGTGTGAAAACTCATGACTGGTCGTCCAGTTTTGGGTGTAGCCCCTGAGGGGGGCTTCATCTGTCCAAAATACACCTTAAGGCCCTTCACTAAATATACCCACTTTTTATTCCCTTAATTTTGTCTTGTCTCTGTTTTTAGGTAGTTCCAAAAAGGCATCAGTACCACCAGCTCTTTATGTGGTTGTTGGATGGAGGAAGAAATTGTTTCCTTTCCACTTTTTCAGATTGAAGGGGCACACATTTGATGGAAAGGATCTCCTGTGCCAGGACCAGTTGTGGTCTGGGCGGAGTTGGGTGTCAGATTTGGGATGAGATGCTGGTTTTCACAGCCTGTGGGGGTAGGCAGGAAGATCTGTGTGCTGTGTCCCTTCAGACTGGTCTGGGGTTAGCAGGTTGATACACCCCAGCTTGACAGGGGATGCATTTTCCTGGAGCCTGAGAGGTGCTTAGGAATTCCATTGCTGCCAGTCCCTGAGGAACAAAGGAGAAAGTTGCCATTGAGTGTGGGGTAGTGGATACAGGGGTATCTGCTCCTCCAGCTGTTTGTGTGCAGGCAGCCTGGGGAGCCGCAGTGCGAAGATGTGCGGGATGAAGGCAGTGGAAGGGTGCAGGCACAAGCAGGACGGGATTTGCCATTCGTGCCACACCCCACAGAGGGTGCTGCTGCTCTGCCAGAGAGCCCAGATCAGAAAACTCCAGGCAGGTTGGCTCGTTGTGTGACTCTCAGCTGCCTCTGAGCTGGGTGGTTTGGTGTCACTAATGTGTCCTTCCTGTTCAGGCTGTTATTTGGGGAGGTGGAAGCAGTAAGAGCAGTTTTCCTTCTGGTGTTTCTCTGCTGCCCTCCACAGGGTTCCTGTGATGTTTTCTGTCTTTGCTTTTGCCATGTGCCAGAGCTCTGCCTTGCCTAAGGATGTAGTCAGTGGAGTTTTCTGTTAACTGCTGCCTCTGTTGGTGTCATGGTAACTGCTGAGGAGACAGTAGCAAAGCTCTCACCTTGCCAGTGTGTGATCCCTTTATTCCCAGATCATTCTTGGCTTCTCCTTTACTATAGTGATTGCTGGTAGTACAGCTCTTGGTGCTGCCTTAGTGTCTTGCAAAAGAAATAATATTATTTGCCTCTGTGATACCTGTGGCTGCTGGGGAGTCACAGACAGCTTTTCCCTTGTCTTTGCTCTCTTTCTTACCTCCCCATTTTGCTGAGTGCTCTTGCCAGAAGCTACTCCCTGGAGTGGCAGTGCTGGCCTCTCTGCGCTCGGTTGTGATGCCAGCCCATGAGGGAGGTGAGGTGAGTGCAGGAGCAGGAGAGGTGCATGGAGAGGCTCCCTGTGTGTCTGCAGGCGTGGGGAACGGGCGAGGAGGCCATGGTCAGTGTCGTCTGCTCCTACGATGACCTGAGCCGCAAACTTTGGAACCTGAAGGAGCTGCCGCTGACGGTGACGGCTGTGCAGGGTATCCATCCAGCCCTCCGGTACACAGATGTGAGTGTCCTGGGGCATGGCCATGCATGGGGGGTCTGCAGGGAGCTGGGGTGAGGGTGGACTAAGCGAATGAGTCACTCTCTGGTTCTGTGGTTCCTTTAAGCCTGTGGGGCAATATGGTGCTCTTCCATCCTTTGGGCTGGCTGTGCACAAGGTGGCCAAACTCTGGACTTTGCTGGTATGGGAGGTTTGAGTGAGAGGATACAGATTGCCAAGAGGTTTCTGCTCCCTGTTCTCAGCTATTGGGTGACTGTTCTCTTTCAGGTCTTTCCTCCCATTCCTATGAAGCCAATTTATTCCTTCCATAACAGAAGCAAGCATTTCCTGCTTCCTTCAGAGGAAAAACCCTGCCCAGCCTACGTAACCCCTTTGAAGAGTAAGTGGGGTGAGATGTGAGTGGGAGATGATCTGGTGGAGGGAAATGGAGGGAAGCAGCTCTGTTATTGCTGTGTTGGTGTGCTGCAGGAAGGAGCAGAACCCTGGCTCCTCCTGCACTCCTGCTGTAACCTGTAGTTCCAGACATGCCTATCCAACACCCCATTTCTGTGGGTTCACTGACCTCCTGCTATCCCTTTGCCCTCAGTCATCTGCCACATGGAAGGCAGTGGTCAGTGGCCACAGGACAAAGGAGCCATCAAGCGCATCAAGGCTGCTTTCCACCTCCAGCTGGCTGAGCTCCTCCAGCAGCAGCACCAGCTGGTTTGCAGACCTGCAGTCACCTACACTGACGTGTACAAGGTAGGAGGGTCCCCAGAACCTCCTCCAGGCCTGACCTTGCCAAGGTGGGGGGCTGTGGCAGTGGTCCCACTGGACAAAACCAGTATTTGGGTCGTGGGCCTAGGAAAGAGGGTGGTGAGACTGCACTGATGTCAGGATGCTGCTGTTGTATCCCTGAGGGGCAGCGTAACACACATCATGCTGCTTGTGTCACCATCAAGCCTGACTTTGCCTTGTGCTCCCATCTCAGGACGGCTATGTTTTCCGTCTCCAAGTAGCCTACCACCGGGAGCCCCTGATCTTGAAGGAAGTGGTCACTCCAGAAGGGATGCTGAAGTACCAGGACACAGAAGAATCTCGACTGCTGGAGCTGGAGACGTTGCATCTGCCCTATCTAACCAGCTCACTGCATGGGTAGGTAAGGCCTGAGGGCTCAGAACGTAGGACATGGATGAAAACCAGCATGGAGGTGCCCTTGGATCCTGGGGGCTGATGGTGGGTAGAGGAGCTTGCTGTGGGAAGTGACCCTTCATCCAACCTTGTGAGAGGCTCTTTGGAAGGATTAAGTGAGGGATGTGGGTGTGGCTGGCACCAGTTTTCACCCTGAGGTCAACTGCTGTGGGGACACAAATATTAAAATGCAGCATGGTTAGAGAGGAGCATGAGGCAGCATTTTCCCCCTCAAAATCTCAGCACCTGCTGCAAGTCTTTATGCTTCTGATGCTGTGTCAGTGTTCCTTGCAGATTTTTGCCCCCTCTCTTCTTTCTTGCCAAATGCCAAGAGGCTGTTGTGGGTCCTGGGGTGTGTGGGCTGAGCAGTGGTATGTCTCCCTCCTCACAGGCTCCAGCAGCAGCACCCAGTTTTCAGCAGCGCTTCTCGCCTGGCCAAGCGCTGGATCAGCGCCCAGCTCCTGAGCGACAGCATCTCTGAGGAGTGTGTGGACCTCCTTGTGGCATATCTCTTCCTCCACCCAGCCCCATTCACACCACCCAGGTGAGGATGAGGAGCCCAGGCTGGCCCGATGGGGATTTGGTGCCTTTCATTACCTGGCATTACCTGTTGGGGGGTTCACAGCAGGGAGCATGAGGCCTCTGTGCTGCCAAAATAGTGTCCCAAGTCCTGATGGGAGTTGCTAGAGAAGGTGGAGATGCTTAGTGCTACAGGGCTGTGGCTTTCCCTAGGCTGTGCACCGCAGAGAAAGGGGAAAGCAGGTAAGGCTGGGAGTGAGTGTCCTTGTGGCTTCTAAGTGCTGATGGCACAACTTCAGGGTGTCTTCTGCCTTCTGGAGGACTGGCAAGGCCCCTTGTTCTGCGGATGGTGGCCAGGAGAAGCAGGGTGAGGGCTGTGTTGTGGCTACTAGCAGACTGGTGCTCCTGGGTTCCCTTGGAAGAATGTTATAGTCTTGATGGCAGCTCCAGCCTCCCTTCCTCCTGGAGAAGACTTCCAAGGGAAGGACGAGGGGTCGGGCTCTGAAAACGGAATGGTTGGTAAATAACCCCAGAGAACCAGTTTCTTGCTGACCTCTGGCAGACAGATGTTATAGGGCCAAAAGGAAGTGAAATGAAGTTAAAGGAAATGTTTTTGTTCTGTGTGGAGTCAAAAGGTTACTCTGGCCTGCACTTGGGGTGCAGTTTCCTTTCTCATAGTAGCAGGAACAGCAGTCTGATGCCTAGAATACTTTCCTGCCTCCTAAAATAGCAGAATCCTCATCTTCCCAGCTATCCGGCTTTGTACATGTGTTATGTTGCAGGGGAAGAGACACACTGAGAACTTGGCTGGTGTTCAGACCTGCCCCAGAGATGGGAGCAGCCCTCTTTCCATCTCCTTCTTGCTGCAGACCCAGGAGTCTGGGTGGGAAGAGCATCAGGAGATTGGGCAACTTGCAGGGGGGGGCTATGGTTTACATTTTGCTGATTTCTTTTTCCTGAGGAATGAGGGAAAAGGGGGAAAATACTTTCCCTGGAGATTTGGAGAAGGGGAAGTATCTGAAATTTGTTCTGAAATTCCCTTTCCCATCACAGATATCCCTTGTTGGGCTGCATGTAGATAGGGGTGACTTAGTGAAGGGCCAAAGTGTAGCCCTTCTGGCTGCCAGGAGAGCAAATGCTGATGTTGAACTGTTTTGTCCTGCCTGCAGGTCTCCACAGGTGGGGTTCCTCCGCTTCCTCAACTTGCTGGCAACCTTTGACTGGAAAAACAACCCTCTGATTGTCAACCTAAACACTGGCCTCACAGGTGAGCGGGCAGCGGAGAGGAGAGCTGCAACATGAGATTATTGAGCCCTCCTTGGTCAGTGTCTGGCTTCAGATCCCTTGGATACAGGAAGACATCATAGCTTGTGCTGGGTGCAAGGAGATTTTCCACTCCCTTGCTCCTGTCCTGTCATGTTTCACTTGCCTGCAGGATGGGTTTGGTTGTGCCATGTGTGGTTTTCTTTTTTCCCTGCCTGCGTCTGAGGAGGTGGATCTCAGTGATGATGCTCTGCTGCTTCTGGTTTTGTTGAAATCTGTGACAAGCGTGGGTGGTGTTGGATGTGTCTTTGAAGCCCTCTGTTCCTGCCCTCTACTGTTTTGCCTGTTGGTTGTCTTTTGGATACATGCTGGAGCCACAAGAGACCATGGGATTGTCTTGGCTCTGCAAAGTCATGGGGTGGGGGAGATAGTTACACCCAGCTTTTAAAGCTGATCTATAAAAAAATGGCAAAGGTGTTTGGGAGAGAATTGGGTTTTGAAAACCTGTATTTTCCAAAGTGCCCTCCAACTTATTTTAATGAACTAAAGAGCTGTTTTTTCCCCACTTAAGGGAAATAAAAGACAAAAGATAGAACACTCTCTAGATGATACAAACTATCACTAGCTTCTAATGTGAGTTTCCAGTTTGTGTCAGTACCTACACAACGTGAGTGGGTTTAGAGCAAAGGTCCATCTAATAGGAGTGAGGCACAAGCCTGAGGTGAAGGAGCTCTGGTTCACGTGGAATGTGGGATCAGAGGGTGGGGGAGAATAAATCCTGTTGTGCTGCCCTTTCCTGGTTGTGATGGCAGTGAGGAGGTCAGAGAGCTGTGGATGGGGCAGAGCATCTCATCTGTTTACCTGCCTGCTCCAGATTCTGACTGCACAGAGATCAAGAACAAGTTTGTAGCAGCTCGCTCTCGCCTCCCCATCATGTTCCTGGCCACCCCCAAGGACCAGTGGAGCTCCATGTGGACCCGGGAACACCCCTCATCACAGGTGAGCTGGGCCCTTTGTCCCCTTGCCTCCGGTGGGGCTGACTTGGGGCAGTTCCCTGCTCCTAGTGCTGGAGCCAGCTCTTACAGCCCCATGAGGGAGGGATGTCCTTGTTACATCTAAGACTGCCAAGGTTTATCCTCTGACTTCCTTCCCTCCCCAGATCCTTCAGCGCCTTGTCCTTCTCGCCTCGGAGTCTCTCCGTGCCCTGGAGGAGCAGCTCATGGACCCGCTCAGCGACCAGGATGTGAAGGTAACCCCCTGGGGCAGCAGCACAAGGGTTTTCAGCCTCTGGCCATGCAGACTAGACTGGTGGTGGTTGCTGGGATGTGTTATGAGGTTTCAGGCTGTGGCCGTGTGGTTGCTCTGGGATGTAGAGCTGCAAGGATGGGAGGAGGGAGGCTCATTTCCCTCTGTGCCACCCTGCTTCTGGGGGACCCAGGTCTGCCCTGCAGCTTGGGGTGACTCGGACAAGTTTATTCTGTATTCTCTGGTTTTCTTGGGACATGAGCAAACCCACAGTATTCCTGTGCCAAATCAGTTGTATGTCCATGACTGGATCAAATGGTTCCTCTGGAGGACTATTTTGGAGTGGCTGTGGAAACCTGGCTTGTGTGCTCAAGTCTAACCAAGCTCAGGGTGTTGGAGATTTTGGCAGGATAGTATCAGGCACTTTAGGACAATGTTATTCTGGTTTGAGTGAATGAGTGAAGCCCTATGTAGTTTAACCCTCTTCAGTTTCTCCGTGATTTCATTCTTTAAGTAAACTAAAACATCCATTTCTGCAATGGACCTGAGAGAGGTATATTTGTTTGCCCTTTGAAGGGAGATACATGTGTTTTGAAGGGTAGTTTGTTGGTGTACCAGTAGTGAACCAGGAAATTGAAGCTAAAAGGATGAAAGAAGCCAAGCAGTGGTTAGATATGTCACATTCACATTACAGACAAAAAACCCCAAATTAAAATCAAAACCAGAAAGCAGCACATACAGTGTATTCTTTTTCTGCCTAGGCAATATAAAAAGGACCTACTGACACTGCTTTCTGTTCTGCTTTATTTTGCACTGGAAGTATTATGTGGTGAGGATGTACTTGAGGTGGTAGCAGTGTGTGTTACAGGTCTGTGAAGGAATGAGGAATGAGTGTGTTGCAGTCACAGTGCTGGCCCAAGACTAGAATTCAAGAGGCACATTGTGAGCTGGGGATGGTTAGCTTCTAAAACAAGCTGTCACCTGGCCAGAGTAGCCTCCCAACACCTTGACTAAGCCTCCTTGGGCCTCCTTCCTCCCTTCGATTGCAGTGGGAACATTTCTCATTGCCATGGAATCTTTCTGGTCCATGCCAGTGTCCTCCCAGGCCTATGATGTTCCTCAGGGATAAACATGGGATGCTGTTTCCAGGGCAGAGTTTGGGGCAGGGAGGAGGGAAAAGCCTTTCCAGTTTAGTTTGGAGTTGCCTCCTCTAGAGTTGCCTCCTGTATCTAAAAGAGTGCTGCAAGCTGTTTTTTTGTCTTTGCATATGGGACATGCCTGCTGTCATGAACATGCAGACATGGGTTTGCTCCTAGGGCACACACAGGAAGCCGTGGACTTGGTCACTGGGTGGGACAGGGGGTCTCTGTGGAATAGAGCTAAGACTGACTCAGTGCTGGTCACTGATGTTCTTCACGTGTGTTCTCCCCAGCCTGGCTGTAAGCCAGTTTCAGGCAATAGGTTTTCTTCCAGTGTCAAATTGAGCAGTGTCCCATGCCTCTGTTCATGTCTCTGCATCATTTGTTCCATTTGAAAATGTACACATAGTTTTAAGTTTTTTTTTTTCCATTTTAATACAGCTGTATCCACAGCTGTATTAAATATTTACGTGTCTGGGATTGGTCCCCTCCATTAATGGGGTTTTGCTCTCACCCTCTGTATGCTTGATGGAAGATGCTACTGCCTTCTGGGGCAAATCCTGGTGGACACATGGGGCCATCGTATTATTAACAGCTCCTTGTGTTTCCTGGGTGTTGTTCAGCTCCTGCTGGCTTCTTGATTCCCCTCTTCATCCTGAGATTCTGCCACTTGCAGTGCAGTTATCTATCTCACCTCACCTCTTTGTCCCTCTCTCAGTTGCCCACCCCATTAGCATTTACTCAGGTAGGCTTCCTGGGGTTTGTGGCAAGCTTCTAACATTAATCTCACAAAAATATTGTCTTTGGTTTACTGCTTTCTAAGGAGACAAAATGCAAACAGGGACTTGGGAGACCTCTCTTACCTCTCCTGCTTGCTTGTGTCCTGTATTGAGTAGCACTGTTTGTTTCTCCCTGCAGATGGTCTTCCGCCCTCCTCTGGACTTCTACGATGTCCTGATCCACCTGAATCCAAACCAGATTCCTCGGCACCTGGAGAGCGTGGACCGGCCGGTGAAATCGGTTTCTCGTGGGGTGGTGAAGAACAGCTCTGCCATGAATATCCTCTTTCCTGTGGTGGATTATGACCCTGTGCAGTTGTACCTCCGAGAGCTGAGAGTAAGCATGGCCTGTTGGGGAGGCAGATGGGGTGCTTAAGGGGGAGCTCCCTTGTGGCGTTTGTATTGCCTGCTGCTGCAGGATGTGGCTGGTGACATCTTTAGGTATTTGCATGGGATGGGATGTCTCTAAACCAGGACACTTCTCCAGCAGAAGTCCTGGTGAATGCACCACCTCCTCTATGGAAATGGGAGTGCTGCTGCGATGTGAGAATGAGCTCAGATACCAACCCCCAGGAGCTGTTGCTGAAGAACTTTGTATTCAGCACAAAAGTGTCTTTGAGCCATTTGGCTCCAGTCAGTTAATTCACTTTTCATGGTTTCTTTCACCAGTTGATGTGCATGATGGGCAGTAACCACGCCCAATTTTTGGGGGGATGTACACGTATCCATGACATGGTCACAGTAAGCTTTCTGCTGTTAGGCTAATGGTTGTGTGTGCCAAAGGAAATCAGCATTTGTCCACAGAGGGGTTTCTTTGTGTCTGGCCACATGCATAACAACAGAGGAAGTTGTTAATATGGGAATATGGAGAACATCAGTACACAAAGTCATCAACCATGTTCTTTTCCACCATGAGGCCAAGCCAAAGCCTTGGCAAGCTGGGGAGATGTGCAAGGTGCTGGATGACAGCAGTGATCCTCTCTGGATCTAGACAGCCTATGCTTTTTAGTTGTGCAGCACCTGGCATTCTGGCCCTTCCCAGCTTCAGATGTGATAGCTAGGTTAAATGTTAGTGTTGGGTGTGCAGAGAGGTGGGGCTGTGGTGCCGTCTTGTCAAAGTCTGCCTTGACTTTGAAGTGCTATCATTCCTTACTGATAGGAGTGGTGTGAGCAGTGGCAGAACTGCAAGCATGGGAATCCAGGCTGGCTGTGGCAGGAAAGGGGGCTGTGGGGGTCTCTGGAGCTGTTCCCCACTCAGTGCCCGAATTGAAAATCCAGTTTAGGCTGGAAGATTCTGGACCCTTTCAGTTCAAGCTCCCCTTTAACGAGGTACCTTAAGAGTTAGGCAAAGAAAACTTGCAAGGGTTTCTTTGAAGGTTTCCTCATCCTGGGCACAGCCCTGTTACCCCCGAGTTGCATGCCAGCCACAGTGCATGATAACCTGTGCCCATGGGAATCTGCTGTGGCTTCAGGGCTGCCAGGTCTGCCAAGGTGCAAGCTTAGTCCTCCTGTCACCCACAGCAGCTTGGGACAGTCTTGGGTGGTGAGGAAGTGAGAGATAGGGATGTGTGAAAGGCCTCTTGAAACTGTGGATGACCTTGAAGCTGTTACACAATTTCCCTGCAAAAAGCACTGCTTCCTTAGCTGGAAGGACATGTAGGAGAGGAGGTGCCCAGGGCTCTCCTCCCGTTGAGAATGAAGGTGGATCTGGAGGTCCTGTGGATACCTTGTAGAGAGCACTGGGGGATTTCTTGAGGGAAGAAGGAAGGGGAGAAGCATCCTTCACAAGAGTTTTAAAAGGTGGGAAGGAAGCAGGTTTGGAACTGTTTGCGCTTTCACTTTCTTTCCTGGTGTCTGAAGAGTCATATCAAGACCAGCCCTTCACTTTTCCATGATGAATGACCTGCTGCCATGAAACTTCAACCAAGAGGTGTAGATGTGGGTAGGAAATTGAGTTTTTAAAGTCTGATATCCTTCTTCACCCAGTACTGGAACTGGGTTCTAGAGCTGTACAGGTTTTCAGCAGCTGCCGAGGTCCTGGAGATGCATGGGGACAGCCTCTGTATCTCTGAAGGGGTCAGAGCTAAGCAACCCTCATGGAAACCTGATTAGAAAGAAGACTGCTTGCTTGAAGAGAAACTGGAGGATGCTGGATGAGCTGATGAGGAGAGCTGTCTCTTTGGGGAGGCCATTAAATACTTGCAGCAGGTCTGGCTGTAGATTGAGGCAGTCAATCAGGAAACTCCTTGGGGTTTATAGGACATTTTTATGCATCTAGAGAAGTTGATGTTAGTTAGTGGCTCTGGAAGTGAAAGGTAGAGAAGAGATTTTTCCTGGAAAGCAGTGTTCATTAATCTTCAGGGAATTATGATTTACTTGGTCCAGTCAATAGTGACGTCTGAATTACCTGAATTTTTATGGCTTTTTACTGCCTATTTTTATCAAGGTTATAGTAGATTTGGAATTGGTTTTGGTCAGGTTGCAAATTACATCTGCTCCTAAATGAAATATGCTAACATCCCAATGAAGATGGATATGACAAAGGTCACATTTGCCTTGTTGGAAGCAGTGTTGATTCTCTTGGTGTCCCTTGTTCTTTGACCTGAAGGTTCTCAGGAGGGAACAGACCAGAAACTGGTTGCAGCTTTCTCTGAAAAGTGAGCTGTGGGACAGAGAGCCTGAAATCTGCCTCAGCATCCCTATCAGGGGGGCTTTTCTTTGTCTTTAAGGCTCTCAAGTATGGTTTGTTCTCTTGTGGCTATCATATTGGAGGTATCTTGCAGTAACAGTTTGCTTGTCATTCACAGCATCCAGATCAATACCAGGCAGTCCTGAAGGAGCTGATGAATATCTGTTTTTCTAGGCAAATAGGTGTTTCTTTTCCTGGAAAAATCACAGAGGTGATGCTGCACACGGTCTCAGAAAACTCAGCCATATCCAGTTAAGTTGGAAGGCCTCAAGAGCTGATTTGGCACTGCAGGACCACTGGAAGCTGGTGACACTGAGCTGTTAGGAGAAGCTACTCCATCCATTAGGAATCATCTGGCTTCATGTCGCAGTGTATTGATGTTGTTGCTTAAAGGCAAGACCTTTTCATCAGCTTTGGCTTTGCTTGGTAGCCTCTCCAGCACCTTTCTGTTTCTCCTTCCTTGGCTCTTACTGCTCTAAGCAGTGTTCAACTCCTCCTTGTCCTGTGGGCTGGGAGCCCTGGGGGTGATCCAAACCCTGCAAGAATTGGGTGCCAGAAAGGAGTGTGGTGACAGCAGTGAATCCTTGTGGGAGATCTTGGATGAGAAGACAGTTTGGATGCAGAACTGACTGGCTTTGATTCAGAGTTATTTGCTCTCTCTTCACAGCACAAACCACAGAATTGAGCAACGGGGCTGTAGCCATGGCTGACAGTGCAGCCATGGTGAATTTATAGCAACAAAGGGAGACACCTGCCACACAGATGCTGTGGGATTTTATGTTCTATGGGCAGAAAAGAAACATGCATGAAAACAGGATTTAAATGCCTAAGTGCTTTGATTGAATTGAGAGGTTCCCCCAGTTTACAGAAGTTCTGTCCAGCCTGTTTGCCCCTGTTCTGTAGTCAAAAGGTTTAGCAAGGCAGTGGTGCTCTGGAGCTGAAAGATTGCTGTGTGCCTTTTCCAGAGAGCTTAATCAGAGCAGAAAATGAAAGGAGAGGAGGTGTTGAGTCCTTACTGCTTGAATTTTTCCTACTTCAAGGACATGTGCTGCAGGAACTGGCCTGAGTTGCTCTGGTGCCTGGGAGGCTCTAGGTAGAGATGAAAGGCTGGCTGTGGGATTCAGGCAGCAAATTCCTTGATTCCAGAACAGATCTGATAGTGAAGGCCTGCTCTGTGATCCTGTGCAGATGAGAAGGCTTTGCAGACACTTTTGAGGGAAAGCAGATGCTAGACATCTCACAGAGAGGGCGTCCCTGGAGATTCAGCCCATCAACAGCCTCCCTGCAACTTACATTTCAGAGCACTGAACTGTTTGTTGGGCAAACCCTCGGTTGGCTCCTGGTGGAGATTCTCCAGCAAGGCTAAATTAAATTTAGATGTCTCAAATGAAGCTCCCGTTGAGTCTCTGTTGTGACTGCTGATCTGTACTGTGGTGTCTGTGGAGCTTCAGAATGCCCCTATGTTTGCTGAGCTGTTAGGAGAAGCTACTCCATCCATTAGGAATCATCTGGCTTCATGTCACAGTGTATTGATGTTGTGTGAGAAGGCTTAGTCTGTGCACCTTTTGCTCCAGGGTGACTTGGCTGTCCTCTGGACTCGAGACCATCCAGAGGACACAGGTCTTGTGGATATGCTTGTCATGCCCATCTGCCTGCATTCGGGAGCTCACAAAAGCCAAAGCCTCTGGTCACCTCCCTGAGCTGTTCACTCATTGTGGGGTAAATTGGGTGAAGCTGCCTGTGCCATGTCAATCTGCCTGTCTCTTATGGCTGTTAACAAACCTCAGATTTCTTACTGGGTCTTTGGTCTCACCAGATCACTGATGGAATGTCCTGTCATTCACTGAGATTTAGCTTTCTTGGGCTGCACATGCCAGAGGAAGAGCTGGTGGCAGAGGTGTTCTCCATCTTATGAGATCTTTTCTGTGTGGATAAGCAGGATAATGTTTCCTGCTTTACTATAAACATCCCTCTGTAAAGTAATGTATTGCATTTCTTGCACCTTAAGGCAAGACCTACCAGGAAGACTTGAAGCCCTTTTCTTTCTTCCTCCCATGGTGTAAAAATGTGTCTCTTGCTGCTTGCATGTTAGAAAGGAAATAATGATAAAAAATTCTCTGTCTCCTAAAATATGTAAGCCATGATTATGTGATGTACCTGGAATTGGTGAAATCTTTCCAGGTCAGTCTGCTCCCTTCCTGTTTTGACTGACAGGACTGACTCCTCCTATGGTGACACCAGGTAAAAAGCTGAAAAAACTCATTGGGCTCTCATGTCAGGCAGGAGACTTCTTGTCTGGATCTGCACCCTTGGAAGGGCAGAGGTGTCAGGAAATCAGTCTCCTGGTTTCAGGGCTGCAGAGCTGCCACAGGACCCTTAGCATAGTGCCCAGTGCTGGGGTGGGTACACCTGTGTGTGCCCACTTGCTCAGTGGGGCATCAGCCCCACGTGCTCCTGGGGTGAGCTGACAGGGGACTTGTGGCTTCATTTTTTTCTATGTTGGCAATGCCCTCCCAGAGGCTGTGTAGGGTTTGTCATGTTGGAAATGCCAGAAGACTTTTGTCTCAATGGTTTGGTGGGTTGACATGTTTGCTGATGCAGCCAGGAGGACATGGGTGGCTTCTTTCCTTTCCACATTTCTTTCCTGCTGCCCCAAACCTCCAGGATAAGGATGTGTGTGTGCTCTCAGGTCAAAAATTTGCTTAGTTTGAAACCTTTTATCAGTTGAATCCCAAACCTAAGGGTTTTCTTTGTCTTTTAAAAGAAATTCACAGAGGTAGCCTCAGCCTGGGGTTACTTGGACAGTGCTCCTTGCTCTGTCTTGTTGGGTCATGGGGGAGGCTCTCTCTGTGTCACATAACTGGGAG
This sequence comes from Hylia prasina, assembly GCA_013397195.1. NCBI lineage: Eukaryota > Metazoa > Chordata > Aves > Passeriformes > Sylviidae > Hylia > Hylia prasina. Next base: position 40,989 of record VYXD01012042.1, on the reverse strand, counting down.
CACCAGGGCAGGTCACAACAGGGTGACAGAGACCTCCAAATGTTAACCACAAATGTAGTTGTTTGCTAGAAGTAAGTAGCTTTAATAATAGAGTTTAACACTGGTAGGTTCCTTGCTAAGAGCACCTAAAATGGTCTGAACACTGAGCAAGTGTTTATTGATGCATTTGCTTTCTGTTGAACCAGGAAATTCTACTATAGGACACATTTTTGTGTGCAGAGACCTTCCTTAGAGGCTCTTCCCAGCAGCTGAGATGCAATGAGCCTAATCTCTTGGTAGGACCAGTGAAAAAAATGGGTGGATAAAGGGTCATATGGAAAAAACCTGATCCCTAAACAACAATGTAGATACTTAAATAACAGATACTTAACTAGCAACAAGTAGATACTTAACAACGTAGATACCTAACAACTGTAGATACTTAAGTAAATTACATTTAGCTCATTGCAAAATCCACGCTTCAGATAGAGCTGCTTAATCTGGCAATCCCATTTTAGATCCAGGTATTGTTTTACTCACTACATTTCTCCACCCTTTTCATTCCTATAATCCAGATGGTTTATTACAGAGCTCATTCTAATGTTCTTCCAGGTGCCATATACACCTTCTCCCTGGACAACGAGGCCTCTCCAAACTGAGGGCTTGAGTTTGTAGGTCCCCCATGTCACTGTGAGATGGGAACCAGCTGTAGGTTTTGTTGATGGCAGAGATTGAAAGCTGAATTGCAACCAAAGATAGAGCAGTTTGAGATGGGAACAAATGTAGTCCCTGCCTTTTCTTCCTTTTTTTCTGAAACTTTTCCTGGAAGATGTCTGCAGGCTCAGACAAGTCCAGTGACACTGGGCACAGAACATGGGATTATGAAAGGAGGGTGAACTGTTTGCTTTTACTCCCCAAGCCTCTGAACAAACAGGAGTGCAGTGATTAATACACCTGACCCTTTTAGTGCTGCAATTTCCCAAGAACTCCACAGCTTGGTAGACAAGTTTGAAGCACTGGCACATGGATGATGCTGGGAGCAGACCAAGTGCTGGGATTTGGAATTGGATGCCATCCTTTTAACATCTGCCCTCTGCTTCCCGCTGTCTGGGGAAAAAAAAAAATGCGCTGGGTATCAGCCTGAGCAGTGGTTTTATTGGGAAATTAGCTGAGTCTGGGAGAGTTTTTTACTGCAAATGTTCCTGGCTTCTGTCCAGCAAGATGCATCCATAAAAAATACTATTCTCATAAGGAGCATCACGTGGCACTGAAGACCTTGCCCTGCAGAGTAGCTGGGCTTTTTCAGGTTCTCACATGCTCTGCTCCCCTTTGGTTCAGAAAGCTGCGCACTGGCAGTCAGCGTGCCCTGAGCTTTATGGCTGTTCCTTGAGCTTTCCCTCCTGCTCTTTGCTCTTTGGCTAAAAGGGGAGTCTTCCCTGTTGACTGTGTTCTGAGCATAACCCATTTCTCTGAGCTTAGAAATGCCAGGGTGATTGCCTCTTTCTCAATGTATTTTTAGACAGAGGTTTTTCTAGCCAGTTTGGTGAAATAATGCCTTGACCAGGCTTGCCCCTGTGAAAGTGGGATGGAATGGGATGAACTGGCAGTTCTTAGAATCTTTCCACCTTGATGGCATAATTTCGTTGCCCTCTGTGAGGGCAGCTACAGTCCAAACTCAAATCTGTCTCTGAAGATTGCAGACAGCACCACCCCTCCTTCCTTATCAGGTCTGTATTCTAAAAATGCCACCTTTCCCTTTAGGAACACTAGTAACGCCAATCCAGTCCACCATTTTTTTTCCTATTGCAATCCTGGGTATGTCCAAGACCCATACACACTTGTCTTTGTCCATCAAAAAGTTGATTTTCTTTTCATTCATGTCCTCATGAAAACCTCATGATTCAATGATGCCAGCAGAGACCTCTCTTGGTTAAAGTTGGGAAACTAAAGTGATGGAGAAGAAGGCTGAAGAGGGAGCAGAGGGTCTGTATTCTGGGCAATAGTTCATTCCAAGGCTGGTGCAACCCTGTGCAGAAGCTTCTCCTGTACTGATGTTGGGGACTGTTTGCTCAGCCTGGTAAATATGTTTTTGTTGCCTGATGTTGATCTCCACCAAGGTGAACATGTATCCGGGAGCAGCTGCTTGGCTGTCTTGGTCAGCTTCTTTCAGGGTACACATCTCTCGGTATTAGCATGTTGGGTGATGAGCTGTAGGGCCAGATTTTTGGGTTTGAGAAGTTGCTTACACACAGCATTATTTCTTTGTGCTGTGATGCTTATCTGCCTCCTTGTAGCCCTGGGAATCCAGCTGGTGTGGGCTTGGGGGAAGCCAGACTAGGTTTTAGTCATCCCTTTGTGCAACATCTCTCTTTGATGTCTGCTGCCCAGCACCACCAAAGGAGGTGCTCACTGACACCACTGCTGAAACATAAGGGGCAAGGAGGACAGATTCCTGCAGTGCCTCCTTTGAGCTTTCCATGTCTTCATGCCCCACAGAACACGGTGTTACTTAAAACCTCTGCTCTTATGTGTCCTATGTGGATAAAGTGCTGACAGCTCATGTAGGGTTTATCTTGGTAGAAGAAGGAGCTTTAATACCTTTGTTGCACAGATTGCAGAGCTTGAGATGCTAGCCTCTGGTTTCAGGTTTGTCTTTGGTGCCATGAAATGTAGTATGGCAGGACTGCCTGCTGGGTAGAGCCTGCCTCTTCTGTCTCATGCATTGTGAAATCTTGGATATGGGTGCTTGACACTGGGAAAATACAGCTTGGTAGTGCTAGGTCAGCTGATGGAGGACCACAGTGAGGGACACTCAGTAGGTTGTCACTGAGAGGTCATTGTCCTTAACATGCTTTTGTTTTCTACCCAGGATGCCTTCGATGATCTTGCCTTGTTCTTCTATGACAAGCATGGTGGGGAAGTGATTGCAGTTTTGTGGAAACCTTTGAGCTTTCAGCCTCAGCCTTTTAAGGTGAGTTTTTGTCTCTGCTTTAAGCTTCATGTTATCTTTATACCCTGGAAGCTTGAAGGGCTTTTTATTTTTTCTGCATGGTAATTGCTTTGTCCAACTCTCATCAGCCCCAGAGCCCTTTGAAAAATGGAGATCATAGTTTTGTTGCTTCTTAGAAGGAATGAAACCAAGACAGGGCTGGGGCCACAGTGCCTCTACTCATCAGCAGATCTGAGAAGGGAAATAGACTATCCCATTCTTGTGGCTTTGGGATCTTACCAGAAATATCCAACCCACAAGAAGCCCAGCTCCAGAGTGCCCATGTCCTTGTTGGTGCATGGGGCAGTTTTCCAGCTGCACTGTGTGGGTTGGCAAACCCTAGAGGGTGGTTAAGCCAGGTGTGAGGCGCGCTGGAGTGATTCATGCTGCTTTCTATGAAGGAAAGACGCAAAGAAACCGGTTACTCATGGCTTGGAGCTGGCAGCCCAGGCTCTCTGCTGTCAGTCTCTGGGTGATTTATCTCCCCCTCACTTCATGGCCAGAGGGCATTGGCCATTCTGCCTGGCTGCTGTTGTGAAACCCAGTTATTCACAGTGGTGAAACAGAGGAGGAGATGCTTGCATCGGTGCTGAGTCTGGCTGGATTAAACACAAGGGTTTTGTTTCTGCAGCTGTAGAAGCCAAGGATATCTTCCCACCTGAGGTCTTGAGACCCATCAAAGAACAGAGAAGAAGCAGCTCTTACTCAGCCTTGTGCTGTGATCTCTTTTGCATACTCCTAGTGCCCTGCTTACCCAGGCTCTGCCATGCATCTGCACACCTGTCATTCCCCTATGCCCCTGGCCATTTCTTTGCTTCCTGACTTCCTTGCAGTCTTTGGACTGTGGCTCCAGGGTAAACCGTAAAAGGGGCTGGCTGGAAAGATCACTTTTGCGCTTTGTTAGCTCTAAAAATGAGCAGTGATTGTGTTGAGAAGTGAAACTTGTAGAACTGGGTGCAGTGGTGTAGCAGGGTTTGGATGTGACAAGGAGGAACTTACTTCTCTTACTTGGGGCTGGCAGAGGTTACAATGCAACTCTGAGCAGGTGCTCCCATTCATGCAATATTTTCTGTGTCCTGCAGGTCTCTAGCATTAAAGGAAGGAAGGTGACAACTCTGAACAACGAGCTGGTCTGCGTTCCCAATGTGGAAGCGATTCTGGAGGACTTTGAAATTTTGGGAGAAGGCCTGGTCAAAAATGTGGAAGCTCATACAGAGAAATGGACTATCTGAAACCACTGAGAGGTGTCAGAGTGGCCTGTCCTGAAGCAGTTTGTTCCCTCTGGGTCTGTTCCTTTCTATAAATCAGTCCTAGGAGACCCTTTTAGCTTTCTAAATCCCAGAACTGTATGTTTTACTCTATTTATCTTTATATATATGGCTCAGAATAGCAATGGGACCTGTTATTGTTTTCAAGAATACAAATGCCTTTTTATTTTGAAGAATATATAAGGATGGGATAAAATTTTTGAAAATGTTCCTGTTTCTTGTTCATTGTAGGAATTGATGCTGTGTTCACATGAGAATGTAAAGGTCTGAAAAATATGGCTGAGGTGTGCAACGGAAAGGCAGTTTCCTGGTTTTGCAGGGAGTTTATATGAGATGTTGCTGTTGTAGGGGTTAGCAAAACCAAAAAAACAGTTGTTAAAAGAATGACCAGGTTATTCCCTTCTGCTCAGCCCCAATGAGGCATATTTGGCATGCTGTGTTCAGTGCTGGTTTTCCCAGTGAAAAGGAGATGTGGGTACTGGATCAGGTCCAGTGAAGGGCAACAAAGACAATAAAGGAATTGAAGTTTCTGTCATGAGGGGGAAAGGGTGCAAGAGCCAGGCTGTTCAGTCTGGAGAAGAGAAGGCGCAGGGAGTTACTGCCAGTGTGTTTTAAAACCTGGTGAGGGAGTAAAGAAGATGGTTTGGTGCCAAATGCTGGGTGAGGGGTTAAAGTGAAATGCAGGAAGTTCTGCTTAAAATGCTTTTTCTTTACCATGAGGGTGGTTAAACACTGGCACAGGTTGCCCTAGGAGGTGGTGGAGTCTCTGTACTTTATACTCAAAACCCAACTGAACATAGTCCTGGGCAACCTGCTTCAGGTGACCCTACTCAGAACAGGGATGTTGGGTTATTTCTCTCATGTAGAATGATTGTGAAGACTTCTGATAAGGGAAGAGAGGAAAATAAGTTGGACCTGTCCAATCCCCTCTTCTGGTGGAGGCAGAGCACATACTCCAGCAGCAAAGCATGGATGATTCAGATGCAGAGCAAAGGAAACAGACTTCATGACAGCAGATTTTGCAGAAACCAAAAGTACATCAAGCCTGGAGAGGCAAGTGGAAATTCAGGCAGCCTGCTAAGTAGGCAGTTGTTGCTTGGTTAGGAGCATTTCAGATGGGATGTTAAATGTGTGCTTCGAGACCTGCTGGCCTTTCCAGCTGTTGGCAGTGAGCCCAGGGCTTGGTGTAGGAAATTCACAAGGTGTTTTACAGATGTTTTCTCTGAATAATTTTCAAGTGGGCTGTGGCAGAGATGGGGCTCTGGGCTGGTGCTGTTTGCTTAGTGCTCACTGATCAGTGTTGGAGGCCCTGTGTGTCCTATGGGGTAGGAACATGTGTGCAGCACTCCTGGTTTTTGGGATAAATTTGGTATATTTAAATTACAAGGATCATTTTTCTCTCTTCCCTGTGCTGGTTGCTGCATGTGGGATCCATTGCCCATTGTTGCTGGAAAGAGCTTTCTGAGTACACCTAAACTGAAAACATCAAAAGCTCCTAATGTGCAAAACAGACCTCTCACCTGAGAACAAAGCAGCACCTTTCTGTTGCTGCTGTGACCCCTGCAGCCTCAGAACTTGCTGACAAGTCCATTAGCAAACGATGCAGGCAGTGATTTCGACAGCTTTCAGAAGCAGCTCATTAGAGATTAGTTCTTAATCTTCTCTTTGTTGTGCTTTATCATCCTCTAGATATTGGAATTGCCCAACCTGCCTTCAGCAGTGGCTGTTAATTTTCCTCCGTAGTTGGATTGTTCCCGCTTTTTGTGTCCATTTGCCTTCATTCTGAACATGCAGTTTGACATTTGGCTCACATAAATTTGCCAACACAGCAATTGGACACCACTGGAGTTGGTGCACTGGTTGCTTGTGCTAGCGTTCTGCCTGTTCCCTCCCTGCCCCATTCTGCCTCTGCTTTTCCTGCTGCTGTATGTTGTGGATGCTGGAACATTCTCCCCACTGCACATCAGCTTTTCCCAAGGGCACAGGCATGTGCTTCCAGGGCAGTAGAGCTTCTCCAGCCACCTTCTTCACCAGGCAGGCATGAAAGTCCTGCTCCCCCTTCTCTGGGGCTGTCATGGGATGTGGCCCCTTAGGGGCTTTATTCTCTGCCTGGAAATATTTATGGGGTGATGGCCTCTGCATTTTCAGCTGAACAATGCCATAATCCCCTCTGCCCTGTCCTCCCCAGCCCAGCTCTGCTTTTATCTGCTTCTTTTACACTGTTAGTTATTGTATTTCTGCTTTTTCCTTCTTGCCTTTAAAAAAGTATAAAAGTGCTCTTCCTCCACCCTCCATTTGCAGTGTGCAGCAAAGGGACAGGAAACAAACATCCAAGCAAATCTTCTGCTGGTCCCAATAAAATGATGATAAATGAAACTCGTAAGCAAACCCTTACACAAGTCCTAACCTGCTGGTGTTTCACAAGATGGTGCCACTGTGCTCAGCAGCCAGATGTAAGCCCAGTTTTGGTGACAACCATGGGTACCTCAGCAAAGACCTTGTCATGAATCCACCCCAGACTCACCATATTGACCATTACTAGGCCAGGTTACATCACCTGGAAGGGATACACCTGTGTCAGCAAAAGTTACCCAGCTAACAAACTATCACAGGTTTGCTTGCAATACTCTTGTTGCCAAAGTTGTAGCTGATCCACGGGCTTCTGGCTCCTCTTGCAGGGCAAGGATAGCTGCATTGCCTTAAATCTCCCACTATCCAAATATTTAAAAACACCTTTAAGTCGTTCTGAAGGCTTTGTTCTTATGATCAACAACTGCAAATCTTTTGGTCATGTTTTATCATCTGCTAAACTCAGACCTTTCTGGGTAATGCAGGTGGACAAAGTCACCTTGCCATTTCTAAGCAAAGCCTGGGTATCATAAAGCCATAGAATCTGAGTAGAATATCTGAGTTGGAAAATATAAAGATCTAGTTCCAGTCCCTCTGCTTTGAGCAGGGACATTTTCCACTAGACCAGGTTGCTCAGAGCTCCATTCACAACTTGGCCTTGAGCATGTCCAGGGATGGGGCATCTACAGCTTCTCTAGACAAGCTGTCTCAGTGCCTCACTACCCTCTAGGGGAAGAATTTCTCCCTAATACCTAATCTAAACCTATTATCTTTCAGTTTGAAGCCATTGCCCCTTGTCTTGTCACTGTGTGTCTTGTAAAAGGTTACTCTCCATCTTTCTTGTAGGCTCCCTTCAGGTACTGGAAGGCCACAGTTAACTCACCATGAAGCCTTCTTTTTTCCTGGCTGAACAAATCCAATTCTCTTAACCCTTCCTCATAGGAGAGGTGTTCCATCCCTTTAATCAATTTGGTGGCCTCTTCTGGACATCCACTGGTTGCTCTTAGGGCCTGGATATTGCTGTGTTCTGATTTCTTGAGTGAAAGTTTACCTAAATCAAAATCCAAAACAACTTTCTCAGGAGCAGAGGGTCCCTGCACCTCTAAGGGGTCTGGAAAGGCAGGAACCAAAGGAAAGAGGTGTCTCAGGTACACAAGAGAGGACAACTGAGGTCACTGCTGTAACTTTATCTCCTGTTGCTGAATTTGCTGCTCCCTTTGGAGCACTGTGACTAATTCCTCTTGTGAAAGCTGGGGTAGGGCCTGTGTTATTCAGAGCGTGCTTGTTTGACAACCATGCTGAGCTTCTACTTCCAGAGCCGTGAGTGGGCACTTGCTTGTTTGATTAGCTGTGGTCTCAGCCATAAACAAGAGCTGCACAAACACAGAGCTGCTCTGGGGAGCCCATGCCGTGTCATGTTGCAAGAGCTGGGATGGGGGCAAAGGGAGAGCTGAGGCAGCAGCAATGGGCTTTGATGTGTTGGCTTTGCAAAGCTACTTCAGAAGTTCTTTACAGGGGGTCTCCTGTGTGTGGGAGAGGAGTGCAAACAGGGTGGTGCTTCCAAATGCAAAACTGGGCTGGAGTGATGATACTGGGATACTTAGTGTATGGATGGAGCCAGCCAAGACAGGGCTCAAGTTGTGCATGCTTTATATAGGCTTTCTTCTTACTAGCAGGGCTTTTCAAAAGCTGGTGGGTCCCCTTGGGCCTTTACCTTAGCCACCCTTTGGGTAGTTTCTCCTACAAGGATCAGCTTATGCTTTGCAAGGATGCAAGGATGTCTCAGCTGTTATTGGGAGGCTCAGGAGAAGGGGTGGGGGCACGAAGCCTTTCTTCTGCCACCAGAATCCTGCTTGCTAGGTGCCCTTGACAGCTTTGAGTGACCATAACAAGATTTATGAAAGGGAGCAGAGGAAACAGGTTGATGAAACACAGCTGGGATGATGGGATGACCACAGCAGGTTGAGTGCTGTGAGATTTTCATGCTTACTGAATTGTTCAGACTTTGATGTTCATTCTTTGGGGCTGCTGAGATCTTTTCAGAGGCTGTTTGGGGTCTCTGTGGGGCTCTCTGATGTGAAGCTGACTCCTTGAAAGCAAGAAGCGCACGTGTGTCCTGGAAATAAAGGCACCCACAATTACTAGTCATTTTTGAAAACCCTTAGGTTAAATTTCCATGGCTGGCTAATGAAGGAGTGATTGTATGGGGCTTTTTTTTTGGCACAGAAAGGGAATAATCTCACCTAATTTGCTGTTCCCACAAAGGCCATTCTGCTAGGCTGGGGAATGACTTGTTTGCTGGTGTTTCTGTTATCAGGAAAACTCTGGACCTGAAGTGATTTTTCCCAGCCAAGGCACCAGCTTTCAGGAAGTACTGGTTCCCAAGCAAAGCAGCTCTGGCAGGCAGCAGCTTTTAGTGCTTATGGTCTCCTCAGAAAGGCAGAGTGATGCAGCTGAAGGGGTGACAATGGCATTTAGTAAGTGCAGGGTGCACCACAGTGGAGGGGAAATCAAGATACTGGATGGGCAAATTGCAAAATGGGAGAAATGCAATCTGGAAAGAGGCTGGGGTTGGGACACAAAGGGTAGTGGGAAAAACAATGCTGATTGCTGGCATCTCAGGGCTGGGGGGAGCAGAGCAAAATTGCAAGTTGCTCAGACCATACAAGATGTCACAAAGATGTATTCTGTGGTGCTGTGAAGCCTTTGCACTAGACTCAAGTGCTAGAGGCTCAGCAGCCACCAGGAGAAAAATAAACATTGGCCAAAAGCACAGTGGGGAGGTGCTGGGTAGGGGTTGGGCCATGGTGGGCTCTGGCAGAGGAGTGAACTGGGGGTGTATCAAGGATCTCCCCATGATTCCACTTTCTTACTGAGCATCATGACCAGGCTCTGCAAACTCTGCCTTTTCCCACCAGGGAGCAAGAAAGAGGGAATCTGTTCCCCAGGGTTTCATTTGCTGTCACAAATGAAGGTGCCGAGAGCTTTTGTTGGCAGTGAGCCTGCACAGAAACACTTGTGCCTTGTGCTGGTGACTCCTGCACTGCTGAAGGTGCCAGACAGACTGTTCCTGTTAATGTTGCTCCTGGATATGCATGGGTAGTCTAAGGGAGGTGCCAGAAAAGGGCATGGCAGGAACCTGGTACTGTATTGATTTTATTAGGTTTGAGTCTCTCCTTTTTGGCTACATCACATTGTTTTATGCATATTAAAATACTGAGGATCAGAGTGTCTGGGAGGCAAACTCCAGTGGCGGCTCCTCTAGGCTTTAAGTTTGTCATTTTCCAGCTCTCCCCTGCCTAGTTATCAAGGGAAGACTGTTGATGTAATCTTCCTGGATTTCAGTAAATCTTTCTATTCTGTCTCTCACTGTATCCTTCTGGACAAAATGTCTATCCCACAGCTGGATAAACACATCATGGGATGGTAGAGCAACTGGCTCACAGGTCAGGCACAAAGGGTTATAATGCCTGGGGTGACATGAGACAAGGGACTTGTCACTAGTGCAGTTCCTTAGGGCTCCATCCATGGCACTCTGCTCTTCAACATCTTCATAAATTACCTGGATGCAGAACAGGAGCATGATACAAAGATCATGCAAGATCAAAGATGATACAAAACTGGGAGAAGCTGCTGACTCCCTCTAAGGCAGGGAGGCCCTGAGAGAGACCCTGACAAATCAGAGGGTTGGGCAATCACCAACCACATGGAATTCAGCGAGGGAAACTGCCGGATTCTGCTCCTGGGATGGGGCAACCGTGGATGTACAGACAGGCTGGGGAATGAGATGAAGAAAGCAGTGCCAGGGAAAGGGACCTGGGTGTCCTGGTTGATGACAAGTTGGACATGAGCCAGCAGTGCCCTGGCAGCCAGAAAGGACATCCCTGTTCTGGGGGGCATCAGGCCCAGCACTGCCAGCTGGGCAAGGGGAGGGGATTGTGCTGCTCTGCTCTGCCCTGGGGCAGCCTCACCTCCAGTGCTGGGGGCAGTTCTGGGTGCCACAATACAAGAAGGATGTAAAGCTATTAGAGAGTGTCCAAAGGAGGGCAACATGGATGATGAAGGGACTTGAGGGGAAGCCATGTGAGGAGTGGCTGAGGTCACTTGGCCTGTTCAGTCTGGAGGAAACGGAGGGCAGACCTCATTGCAGTTAAAACTTCCTCATGAGGGAGTGAGGAGGGGCAGACACACCCACTGCTCTGCAGTGAGAGTGACAGGACTTGAGGGAGTGACCTGAAGTTGTGTCAAGGGTGGTTTAGGTTGGATATCAGCAAAAAGTTCTTTACCCAGAGGCTGAGCACTGGAACAGGCTCCCCAGGAACGTGGTCACATCACGAAGAATGGCAGAGTTCAAGAAGTATTTGGACAATGCTCTTGGGCATGTGGTGTGACTCTTGGGGTAGTTCTGTGCAGGGCCAGGAGTTGGACTCCATGATCCTTTTTGGGCCCCTTCCAACTCTGCTTATGCTGTGAACACACATGGTAGCCAGGTTTGGTTTGGTGGAATGCTGACCTGTTTTGAGTTAATGCAGGGCAAGACCATGGCTCTGGGCTGGAGATGCTGCTGTGGGCTAACCATGTTCTTCATGATGGGAGACACTAGCAGTGTTATCGGGAAGGGATGAGGGGTTATGTATTACAGGTGGGCAGATAGCTCTGTAAGGATACCAGGGGTCAGCAGACCCTGTCCCAAAACAAGGCTGTTCCCCAAACCAAAGGAAGATCAGAGGGGATGGGTGGTGCCTCTCCTCCATCCTGTGGATCAGGGCTCACAGGGCACGACAGTGCAAGGGGTATCTTACAGTGCAGGGCTGAGGCAGCCCTTGCTGCTAGATCTTGTCAGTGGGGATTATCTTTGCTAATGGCTCAACCAGGTGAAAAAATTGGTAACCCAATCCCATGCTCCCTCCCAGTACAGCCTCGGGCTGTAGATGGTTAACATTCTTCCTGCTGCCACAGCACCAGGACCTCTTCCCTATGTGGTCCCATCCCAAGGACATTTCCTTTCCCTTATGCCCTTCAAAGTACACTTCATGTTCCTCCCTTCCATGGTTACAGGGCAAGGTATTGCCCTGCCTTTTGCCTGCCCCTTACCTTGTAGTTATATAGGTATGCCTTTCCTTCACATTTTTGGGTACTTTTTGGGGGATGGTGAGGACTCGGGGAATGACATGCCGTTCCCTGGAATATGTAGCTGGAGGACTGGTGGCCTGTGTCATGTCACTACTGTCCTGTAGCAGAGAGCAAGTGAGGCAGCTGCTGCCCCCAGCCCTTTTTGACACAGGCAAGTAAAATTCCCTGGGGGAGTAATGCTCCCAGCTCCTGCCCCATGACAGTGATGATTTTTGGCAGGAACTGCAATTTGTTTAGCACCAGCAGTTTGCCACAACCCATCAAAAGGAGGCAATGAGATACTTTCCCTACCCTGAAGCACTGACGGTTGGAGGCAGGTAGGATGAGACATGGAGGACATGAGCAGCACATGGGGAAGGAGTTTCGGGGGAAGCACAGGGAATGGGTGGGACATCACAGCCACGGGTCTGGGAACAACCCTGAAAGGAGGAGAAGCCTATCCCTATTGTGCAAGGCAAGAGGATGGCTGACAGGATCCTTCCCCTGCTGTTTTCCTTGTCATGGACATGGATCTCAGCCATCAATGAAAGCAGCATCCAAAATTGCATTTGGCACCCCTTCTCACCCCAGTGATGTGCTGTCCATCCCAAGGTTGGGCTATGTCACTGATACAGCCAACATGGGAAAAAGCATTGGCCTTTTCCAGACCTGTGCTCCTGGCTGGCCTTACGCCATTTCCCCAGTGCAGCAGCTGTTCTCTCACCTACCCAGAGCCAGGCTGGGGGGCAAACCTGTTAGTTCCTTTTTAAGGCTGCAATCTTTACCACCTGTATGTGTAAAGTGCTATAAAAATGCCTGATAGCCATGGTATGGCAGTGTGGGGACATGGCTGCCTTTATCTTTCCATCTCAGCTGGACACGGTGTGGTTTGTAGAGTAATAGGACCCAAGTCACAGGACGAGTCACCAGCAGTGCTGGAAGCAGGGACATGAATCCAGCCACTCGTTCCCCGTCTTCCAACAAGACATGTTCCTGAGCATGAAAATACTTCCCTGTGCTTGCTGCTGTGCTTGAACAATAATGTTCAAAGCAGCCAAAAGGGTTTTCTTCCAAGGGCTGAGGGATTGCCAGTGCTCAGGAGTGCTCCAAGATAAACTATCAGCCTATAACACACTTCTTCAAGGCCTCTCCTGTACCTCTCCTGCTGAGAGGCAGCTCCATGGAAATGGGATGCTGCAAAGCTGCCATCCCTCCTGTGATGAGGACACAAGAACCTTTCCTGACTGGAAGGATTTCTCCCACAAACCTGTTGCCCCTGGAAATTGGGGGTGGCTTGTCTGAAGTTTTGCATGGGCAAAAATTTATTGGTGGTGGCAACTGGAGAAAACAGCTTGCTCAGTAGCAAGCAACCCTGAATCCATGAGCTGCAGTTCTGGAGATGCAGGATCAGCGATGGAGAGGCTAGGAGGCTTTGGGTTTGCAGCTGCCAGTGACGGGCTGCTGACAGGTATGGAGAGGTCACTCAGCATGGAGGCTGCCTGAGGTCCAGTAATCACTGCAGAAAGCAAGACTGATGGCAGAGATGGCTACCCACCCAGGTCCCAGCTGCATTGTGTGGCCTGTGAGCCAGATGCCACTCATGTGTGCCTCTCCTGTGTCCCTGCTGTGAGCTTGAGAGGGCCAGGTTGCCTCCCTACCACATTTTGGGGAGTGAGATGAAATCCAGGACCCGCAGGCTGCCAGAGAATCCTGTCACTGTGGGTAAGGGGAGACCTGCTCCCCTCTGCCTCCTGAACCAGCCCACTGCTCCAGCCTTGGATGTCCTGGGGATCTGACTGTGCTCATTGCCCAATATCCCAGTGTCCTGCAGTGGTGGCTGGCGCCTGCTGCTCAGGGTGACACTGAAACCCAGTGGCAAAACTTGGCCAGAGGACTCACATGTCTTGAGTTTGATCTGAAACCACAACGCTGTTGGTAGGTTTCTGTGCAAAGCTCAGCAACATCCTGCTGGCTCATGCCAACACTTCCAGCAAATCTTCAGTTATTAGCTTTTCTACAGGAATTTTGGCTGGGCCAAGTGTGCTGGCAGGCCTTGCTCAGGCTGGGATTTATGGCTGGAACTGGTACCCCTGGGGCAAACGGGTCTTGTGTGAGTCAGGGCAGACCTCGGCCATGCCAGTACATGCGCTGCTGCCCTCCAGAAGGTGTTGATCTCCTGCAAAAAAGATCAACAGAGCCTCCACTGGGAGTTGCCATAGACAACAAAGGTGAGTTCACTACCAGAGCAGTTCTCTGGGGATCCTGAGAGCAGAAATCTGTTTTTCTTGTCCCTGAGGTTTTGAGCATTGCTGTGGCAGAGCTCAGTGTGCAAAGCAGGAATGTTGCAACTGGTGCCAGAGAATCTGAGGTCTGTTAGGGTATCACCCACACAGAGTTCTTGAGAAGACAGGATTTAGCCATGTGCACTGTCAAAGAAGAAAGCTAACCTGGGAGGTAGATGGGCATGGATGTAGCACTGAGAGGAACCTAGGGCTTGCACTGCCCTCTGCTTTGCCCAAGCTGTCTCCCTGCTGTCTTCTACAGTGTGTCCGTATCCAGTGAAACCCTCAGGCTTGAGGTTACNCGAACCGGCTCCGGACCTGACCTGGGAACATCTGGGAATCTCCGGGACCCGCGAGACACGCTCTGCGCCCTCCCAAACACAGCCGTCGCTAAGTCTGTTTTCTTTTCCTTGTGTTGGAGAGTGTTTTGTTATTTATCAATAAACAGGTTTTTTTCCACTTTTCCTCCGAGGAATTCCTTCCCAAACCCAGAGCTGGGGGGAGGGGTAGTAGAAGTTTGTTTTTAGGAGGCTTCTTTAGAGATTTTTCCCCTAATCTGTCCTAAACCAGGACACCCTTGCACTGCCCACTAGGACAGCCTGAGCCTGTGTAACCCTGAAAAGGGCTGCACAGCTCTCAGAGGGAAACTCCCTGCACAAGCTGTACTTGTTCAGCTTATGCCTTCAGCTCATGCATCTGGCAAACCAGCTGGGAGGGCTGGAGGGCAGCATCGACCTCCCCCCACACCACTTAGGGGGCTGGGTGACCACCCTCTGGTTCTGGGGTGGGAGCAGAGAGGCTCCAGCTGAATCTAGTCGGTTCCACAAGCACTGTCATACTTAGTGTTGCTTGTGTGCCATGTTACATCTCCACAGACACACAGAGAAATGTTGGAAAGGGCAGAGCAGGTGGAGGCTTCTCATGCTGCTTTCTCTACAGCAACATAAAGCACATGGGCTAATCCAAGGCTAGATTCTCCTTTAGCCTTTCCAGCGGGATTGTGGCACCAGTGTGAGAAGTTTCTGTATTCATCTGGGGATTTCAGCAGCACATCCAAGGAGTCCTCTCCAGTGGCTAGTCAGATACTGGGTGTGCTCCTATGCACAGGTTGGATCCTGGTTCTGCAGAGAGATTTGACTTCATCCCATTAAGCTAGGGTTTCCCAGAATGGTTTGGTCAGAAGGAACCTAAAAGATCATCTTGTTTCCCAGGTGGTCTGCCACAGGCAGGGACAGCTTCCACAAGACTTGGAAGGACTTGCTGAAGGTCATGTAAGACAAGCAGCTGAGAACCATGTTTGCTCCCCAGGTTGAGCTTTGGCTTAAGTGGTCCCTGAGGGCTGTGTGTCTGACCCTGTGAGAGATGCTCCCCTGACATGGAGTGCCAATGCCAGACTGTTCTCCATGTTCCAGTCGTGGGAAGCTTCAGCTCTTCTGTCCTGTTTCAAAGCAGAGATGATTTACAGTGGAGCTATGCTCATTGTTACACATTCTATAGCTTAAGGGACTCTTTTTTTTTTTTCTTTTTTTTTTCCTCCCCATGTGAAAAGAAACAGCTCAAGCAAAAGGCATGGGGAACCAATCCCTCCTACCCCTCCTCTCCACCCTTACCCCATCTCTCTGTAATCCCATCTCTGAGTAATCCCCTGCTCCCAGGCCTCAGCTCCCTGAGTCTGAAATCCCAGCTGTGGTCCTGCCATACCCTGCCCACATGCTGTGAGAAATGGCCATGCTGGGAAAAGTAACACTGTGGACAGAGGTGGGATGGTCAAGATGACAGCAGCTGGGAAAAACATGGAATCCTAAAGGAACAAAGGCAGGGAGTCAGGGTTGGTTAGGCCATCCCTCAGAGCCCTGAATACCCACAGAGAGACCCTGGCCAGCAAAAGCTCCTTGGGTGCCTTTCCGAGGTGTTGAGCACACTACTGCCTTGCCAATGAGCTCACCAAATCCTAGCCATGAGGATGGCCAGGCTTAGGCTGGAATCTGCAAGGGGTGGTGGGTTGACCCTGGCTGGATGCCAGGCACCCACCAAAGCTGCTCTATCACTGCTCAGCTGGACAAGAGAAAATACAACAAAAGTTAATGAGCTGAGATAAGGACCCAGAGAGATCATTCATGAAATACTGTCATAGGCAAAACAGACTCGAACTGAAAATGTTAATTGAATTTATTACTAATCAAAATCAGAGCAGGATAATGAGAAGTAAAATAAATCTTAAAACAACTTTCCCCCCACCCCTCCCTCCTTCCCAGCTCTACCTCCTCCCACACTGCTGCAGGGAGATCGGAATGGGGATTGTGGCCAGTTCATCACACATTGTTCCTGCTGCTGCTCCTGAGAGCAGTCCTTTCCCTGATTCAGCATGGGGACCTTCCCACAGGAGACAGTTCTCCATGAACATCTCCAGTGTGAGTCCATTCCATGCCTGTGGCTCAGTCTTCCATGGCTGCAATCCTTCAGGAACAGACTGCTCCAGTGTGGGTCCCCCACAGGGGGAGTTCTACCAGTAAACCTGCTCCAGCCTGGGATCCTCTCTCCACAGGTCTTCAGGTCCTGCCAGGAGCCTGCTCCAGCACAGGTTTCCCATATGTCCAAAGTCTTCTTTCAGGCATCCACCTGCTCCTTTATAGGTTTCCCATGGGTTCACAGCCCTCTGTCAGGCAACTTCCTGCTCCAGCCTGGGCTCCTCCAGGGGCTGCAGGTGGATCTCTGCTCCCCTGTGCCCTCCCTGTGCTGCAGGGACACAGCTGCCTCACCATGGGCTGCTCCAGGGGCCGCAGGGGAATCTGAGCTCCAGAGCATGGAGCAGCTCCTGTCTCTCCTTCTGCGCTGCCCTGGGTGTCTGCAGGGCAGACATGCCTCTCACATGATCTCATCCTGCTCTTCTCTGGATGCAATTACATCTGTACAATAAGAGGTTTTTTCCCTTCTTAAATGTGTTATCACAAAGGCATTACTGTCATTCCTGACTGGCCCAGCCTTGGCCAGTGCTAGGTCCATCCTGGAACTGCCTCGCATTGGGTCTGCCAGACATAGGGGAAGCTTCCAGAACCTTTGCACAGAAGCTGCTCCTGTAGCTCCTCTGCTACCACAAGCTGGACATGCAAACGGGGCACAGAGGGTGTGGAACTCTTCAGCCTGAGTGATTGCCAGTGGTCAGCTTTGATGTTTACTGTCCATCTGCCTTGCAGATCTCTGGATTACTGCTGCTGACCTCTGAAAGGTCAGCAGCAGTAATGACAGGAATGGGATAGAGAGGGGTGATCTGGCCTCGACTAAGGAATCTGACCCAAGAGCAGGTTTTCCTGCTCATGTCTTTTGCTGCCCAAGTTGTTGCTTCATCCTGCTGCTGCCTTGCTTCATTACCCCTCCTTGAGGGTTCCTAAGATGTTCTTTTCTTCAACAATGCCCTGTGCAGTGCAGGTGAAGTGGGGCACCACCTGATTTACTGAGCGCCCTCCCCATCAGAGCCCTTCCTGTGCCAGGATTCAGGTGGCTTCCCATGGCACAGCTTCCCCAGGGCAAAGAAATGAGTTGGTGAGACTAATTGTGTTAAAGTGCCTGGAGACCCAGGCTCCGTGGTGAGGGTGTTTTTCCACTGTTGTAGTTGTTGCCAGGCACAGAACCCTTTTGTGCCGTGATTCCCAAGAGATCCTCCCAAGATGATGTTTATGTGGGCTGCATGAGGTTCTGCAGCTGGGCTTGCTCTGCTAGGCAGAACTTGCTACAGGGATTCAGTTATTCTCTTCCATATGCAAGAATGTGACAAGATAAAAAGGCATGTTTCTTCCCTCACTTTCATCCTGAAATGCTCCCTGACAGGATGGGCTAATGAGGACAACAGATCTGCCCCTGTTGATGCTTCCATTCTCTCCAATTTGAGAATTGCCCTTGGCCCAAGAGAGATCTGGGCTGTGCATGATGCAGCAGCAGATAGCAGTGCTCACACCCACATATGCAGGAGGTGGTTTTGGCCAAGGAAATCCATCAGTTATGAACAAGCTCTGCCCTTGGAAGAGGATCTCTATCAGTTCCTGTTTGCACGTTACAGGATGCTTTCTGGATGACTCTGTAGCATTTGCACTTGGCCTGATGAGCTGATCTTTCTCAATTTACTGTATTTATTTATTCCCTGCTTTTATCACTGATTTTGATGTGAGATGGAGCCAACCCCCACAAGGAGAGAGAGGAGACCACACAGCAGCAGCTGAAGGTGCAAGGTGTGCTTGGGTGACCCAAGGACAGGAAGGTGAGTGTTCCCATGTTACCACCATGGTCTGTACTCTGTCCATGCCTCCAAGATGTCAGCTTCCCTTGCCTTGAATTTTTCCATTGTCCTTGGATGAAGAGATCATAGAGAGGAAGATAAGGAGATGGCTGGACAGCAAGTGGTGCCTCAAAGCTCTCCCAGCAGATAAGCAATAGAATTAAAAAGGTAAAAGGCTGAGAAGGATTACAAAGAAGAAGCCCACTTACTGAGCTGCCTGACAACCTGCCTCCCCCTGCCCTCAGCACTGTGCTGGTGTTTCTCCCATGCTTTAGAAGGAAAGCAGCAAAAAAAGGTAGTGCAGAAAAGCCTTCTCTCACTCAAGCCATGCACACATCACCACCAGGCTGGCTCTGCAGCACTTCTCACCTGAGCTCTGGGTCAACATTGCTGCTTCTTCTCTGGCCAAAACCTGATATGCAACCTTGTTTGCAAAGGACCCCTTCTAAAATAGAGCTTTTGAGCAGCAGAGTATCACTAAAATCAGAGGTCTGTTGGCTGAGTTGAGCCAGGCAAACCAGCTCTTCCTTGATGGAAATCACCTGGGGTCCTTCCTTTCACATGGTATGGATTGTTTCTTCAGCTTCATGCTGTGTCTGATCTTGTGCATTTTGATCAGATACTGAAAATGCCTTAAGTTTCATGGCAACTAACAAATATGACAGAAAAGTGCTGGAATTATTTCCTGTGGCCAAAAGTATACAATGATGCCTGTATAATTAAGTCCAGTGGTAGCTATCACTCTGAATGTCACTGCCACCGGTCTCCCTCTATATACGTATATCACCTTCCACTGTCATTCCTTAGCCAGGCATGGGACACCAAAAACAAGGGGAGGAAGAACCAAGTTTTTTATCATGATAGAGCCTGGGGAGGGGTGGATTTCACTGTGGGGCTTCTGGGGTGCATCTGGTCACATGCAGGCGATGGTCCTCCCCTGGGACACCTGGGGAAGGGGACTGCTGTGGGACAGTATCTCTAACTCCAGTGGATTTTCCCGCATAGAAGCATGCTATTAACTGTCCTGGACTCTGTACACTGCACAGCAGGGGAATCCTCCACATTCCCAAAACACTGCAGGCTGAGAATGCAGCTCTTTAAGCCAGATACCCACCATTTATATCTCATTTTGTTCCAACCAGAGGAAGGTATGTAGTCCTGGTTTGCGCTGTCCTACACCTGGAGACTTCTTCCTTTCCTACTCCTTCCTTTCCTTCCTTTTCTATTTTTTTACCCCTCTATCCTATCCTGTGGTTTCAGGAGATCTAGGTCTGGCTCCCTTCCCACCTACAGAGGCTGTAACACAAGCCTTTCATGTATGCTTAACTGAGAGGGCATCAGCTCTCCTGCTGAAAGCCTTCTGCCATGCCCATGATGGAAGTGATTGTGTTCTCTTTCAGATTGTTTTGTGCAAAGTGAGAGAGCTTTCCAAAGGAGAGATATGGATATCTCACCTGTGTCTGTCTGACACTCACAGGGCCTGCTAGCTTGGGGGTTGATCACTTTAGTTTTGTGTCTCATTTCTTGGGGGAGAGAAGGGAATTGCATATGGAATCCCTTGGTCCTTGGGTGAAGATCATAGGCTGAAGGAGATTGGTGCTGACTCCTCTGCCTTATATCTGAGGTCTGACAAAATTTTGAGGGTTTGCCTGATGGGCCAGTGCACTGCCAGGAACCCTAACTGTGCAGTGCCTACCTTGTACCAACACAGCTGTTTCTTGGCCAGGAATGTGCCATTAGTGTTTTCTGTGACTTGGCTTTGGCACACGGTTTGACTCTGAGATTAAGCAGAGTTCTTCTCTGTGCCTCGTTCTTTGGTGTAAAGTATATTCATTCCCATACATTCCCTGATCTGAGAATTCCCTGGTGCTGCATGGCCCAGAGAGGGCTCCTTCTGCAGCCAGAGGGTCTCACCTCTCTTTTGCATCTGAGCAATCCTGTGCTGCAATCCTCTGCTACAACCCGCAGTGACAAAAAGCCTTGTGAGCTGTCAGCCTATGCATCAAACATGAATCTGGATTGCCTGACTGCAACTAAAGCTAGGAAACCTTTTGGTCAAATTCTGTTTTCTTTCACTTGGCTTTGATGGGACCTTTGTGTAAATATAAGCTGCAAAGCCTGATCTCACTGAGAATTCTGTGAGTGGTTATCTCCTCAGCTCACAGTGCAAAGTCTGTTTGTGCTGAGGATTATTTGGGATCCCCTGAACACACAGTTTGTGTGGGATAGAGGTGTGGGTGGCAGGGACTCTTTGGAGAAAGCCTGAGTGGAAGCACCTGTTCAACACAGTTTCACACAAAAGGAGGATTTGGTGCAGGCATTGCTGGGGCCAGATTTCCCTGGTCATGCTGCAGAACCAGTTTCCCAACAGGACAAACAGGAGGTGTAGCCAGCACAAGAGTCCCATGGGTTGGCACCTTGTATCTACCCAGGGAATTTTATGAGGAGCACTAAAGCCCACAGCTTTTGGCCAGGTGTGGGGCAGTGATCATTGCCCCACAATGATGCCAGCGCCTTGTGCAAGAGCCCTCTCACTTTTGCATTACAAGCATTGTCTCCCTAGTGGCATAGGTTTGCTTTTCATCTAGTGACTCAGAAATCTAACCTTGGCACAGAGAGCCTTTGTGTACTGAATAACCCCTAAATAACTCCATTTTTGGAAGAAAGGGTGGAAGGACTGGATAGGAACAACTCCTTATCTTCTTCCTCCAACCCAAACCCATTGCTATTGCAATGACCTTTGGGCACAGGCAGGCTCCAAGTGTTTGAATTTCTCCCAATGCCACATCTAGGCTTCGGCATGTTGATCTGTCTGCAGAATCCTTGACTCCTGAGGACCTGTTTGACTTCACCTGTGGAGATCTTGGCTGCAAGAGAGGTCTCCTGAGTTATGCTCCCCATTTCCATCGCCCAAGGAGGAAAACTGTCTCCCTGTGCACACCTGCATGCCCTGTCGTGTCTGTGGCAACTTCTCCTTGACCTCTCCCTTCTGCAGAAGACATGGTGGGAACTCCCTCCCTGGGAATGGCTGGTCACAGGGAATGTGCTTTGGCTCTCTTCTCGCCACTCACAATTTCTCGTTGGATTTTATTACACAGGGCAAGGTGTAATAAAGGTGTTTGTTTTGTTGTTTTTTTCCCCCCTAAATGTGCTGACAGCAGTGTTGGGAAGTGTCAGGGAGGTGTAACACCCCTCAATCCATGTGTCATCCAATTGGCTCACCTCTTGTGTTCCCCTAGTGACAGCTGGTCCTCCTGTGACCAAAGGGAAAGGTGACAGAACACAAAATCCTATCTCCTCTTAGTTTCCTTTATGCCATTCTCATGGGAAGAGCTATTAGAAACCATCTGCCTCCAAGGCTCAGAAGTATCCTATAAGGATTTCTCTGCACTGCCCTTGTTGTTTCGTGCATCCCCATCTCTCCTTTCAGAATTTTACCTTCCATGAGACAGCCCAGCTGCAAAATCAACCATCAAAGGCCTTTCTCCTCTTCTTGCAACTTTCTGCCTCTCCGCTGGTACACAAAAGTTCTCTGCCTGTCTGCCGCAATGGACCAAGCAGTTCCCAGCACTTCTTTGCCTCTGGGCCATTCCATGCTACTTCAAAGCATGGCTAAGACCTCACTGTTTATTTTCACCATACACCCCCTATAGATTTATTACTTTTCCTATTTAATGGATGCTATTATCACTGAAACCTGCAGCAGCTAAAGTGATTTTCACTGACACCCCTGCTGATTCAATCTTATTCTGCAAGACATGGTGGGAACTTTTGCAGACGTTTCTTACCCTGAAGCGCTTGCGTGCTCAAAGTCCTGTACAAGACCTGTTGAAACTGATTGAAAGAGTTGTATTAAAGCCACAGGTAGCCTCAAGGATCTCTGAGAGTAAAGTTTTCCAAGAGAAGGAGCAGGTCCCACCTGCCAGCCCTGTGGTGGATTGATTGGCAATCCTGTGCCTAATTTAATGTCATTCTTGGGCTTTAAAAACTATGAAACCCAAATTATTTTTAATGGAAAAACCTGTATATTAGGGTAGAGAAGTGGAACCTTTGGCTTCTGTTATGTATCTTAGGGGCACCTCTGGCACCAGATTCAGCATAGAATTCTCTGTTTTGTTTTCCATCTGCTGGTGTGAAACTTCCTCTATGACTGTCAGCATTGAAACATTCCCTTTGGCTATTTCCTGCTAATTTGAAATCAAAAAGTGACAAAAAAGAAAACCAGGCCTTTTTGAGCAATGCATTCATGAGGAGTTTCTTGTTTCTCCCCTCCAAGGTACATCACGGTGGTTGATGGACACCCTCTGCTTCTGGGCAATCCCATCAGAGCCAGACAGTTTAGTGGTGAGGTGGTTGTGATTCTGGGTCTGTTTTCTGAGGGATCTTCCCACCTGTTTAGGTATCCTGCAGGTGGCCTTTGAGCCAAAAGCTAGAGTTTGGCTGGAAGCTGCTTCTTTTGGGCTGGCTCAGGGATGGAGCTGTGCTCATGTGTGCCATGTGCTATGCCATATGCCTCCTCAAGAGAGGGAGAACATCCTCGTCTTCCTCCCCCTTCCTTGCTGCTTCTCAGATTAATTTTTCTTCATGTAGGAGAGCTGAGTGCTTGTTGATTAAGCCATGACCTGAGCTTTATATAATGCATTGTGCAATGCATTTGTGTAATCAGAAATTTCTTATGTAATTTATTTGCAGGGCACTTCACCAAATCAAGGACCAGATGTGATTCCTGTTATGTGGATGGGTTTGCTGTTTCTGGGAGGGTGTGTTTTTAGGGAAGAAAATGCATGCAGCAGTAGTTTGGTTCTTTGTCCATGTCCATCTCCAGAAAGATCTCTCCAAACTCCTTAAAAAGAAGGAAGTCAGGGCTTAAGATTTTCCTTCTGTGAACCAGGTTTAAAAGGGCCTTAGCTGCACCCATGTTCCACCAGTTTTAAGGGGACTCTCAGGCACAGCTCCTCCTTTGCTATATCCGATGTGCTTGAAATAGCCCTCACCATTTCCTTGCCAATGAGGCTGGATTGTGCTAGAAGGTGGGTCAGGAATGTGAGGTGAGGATGTGACTCAGGCTGTGAGCTGAGGATATGACCCATATTGGCATGAGATTAAAATCCAATTCCTCCTGGCAGCTGAGTGAACAAATCATGCCTGCCATTCATGTTGCCTATTGAGGTGGTTAATCCATCAATGGGGCCTCACCTGTGCCCCAGGAGTGGAATCATCCACACCTAAGCAGTGACAGAACAGCTAATGGGCTGGAAACGGCACTGCAGATGCCAAAATAAGAGAAAAAACTGTGGGGCCCTCTTGCTCTGGCTCAGTGTCACTACTGGCTCATTGTGTGGCCAATGTCTGAGCTCTCCCAGGGGATGGTCAAATGGGCGTGATGCAGCATCCCAGGGTCTCACAGGTACTCTCATCAACCCTCTCCAGCCTTCCTCTCCTTCTGTTATGGGACAGGTTAGGCTGTTCTTGCTGAGATTGCTGGGGATGTGGTGCAAGCATGGCTGTCATCTGGCATCATTTCCACAGCCTGGTGAGGTGGAGCTGCCCTGTGCACTTCACTGAGCCCTGGGGCCCTTGCAATGCTCTCTCATGCTGCTGAAGCTCTGTCTGTGGAAAAACTAAGGATTTTACATTCTTTGGTCAACCTTTAAACTACAAGTATTTTACAATGGCAAGAGAACCTGATACCAGGCGCTGTGTGAGCTGGGAGGCTGACTGCACTGCCAGGTGTGTGAACAGTGTCCTGCATGATAAACTACAGCAGGGAAGGCTCTAGGGTTCTTGGATGCTAAAGCACTCCTCAGTCATAGAATAATAGGATGTTTTGGGCTGGAAGAGACCTTAAAGGGACACCTTCCACTAGACCATGTTGCTCAAAGGTCACCCTGATACTGAAATTCAAGTGATTAATATCAAGACTGCTGCAATCAATGAACCAGTTCATGGCATCCTACCTAGGCTGGCCTTGAACATTTCTAGGGATGGAGAATTCACAACTTACCTGGGCAACCTGTGTCACTTCCCAAACACTCTCACAGACAAGAGTTCCAAATATCTATCTAAACCTGCCATCTGTCACTTCATACCCATTCATCCTTATCTTATTCCTCCATGTCCTTGTAAAAAATCCCTCTCCAGCTCTCTTGAAGCCTCTAAGTACTGGAAGGTGCTATAAGGTCTCCCCAGAGTCCTCTCTCCTCCACACTAAACAGCCCCAACTCTCTCAGCCTGTCAGTTGAAGTCTAATTAGTAAGGGAGGTTATAGTGATTAGGAGATCCTGATATGCTAGGAAGAAGGTATGCAGAAAACCTGATGGACCCTTCCTTTGTTTTAATCTGTGATCTGAACTACCAGAGGTGCTTGATGCCTGTTAAAATTTTCTTTAGCATGAAGAGAAATTAAAGAGGACAATTTATATGAGATGGGCATTACCAAGTCCTTCATGGATCTGCTTGGCTTGTTGTCACCACCTGTAGAGGTGGTGTGTCCTGGCCTCCCTGGGGAGCAGTGTCTGTAAGGCCACCCTACATGAGATACCTCACACATCTCTGGCCCATGGGACATTTCAGAGTAAAGTTATGAAGTCAAAATCCTCCAGACTTTATCCTTTTGATAAAAAAA
>VYXD01012042.1:0-16038 GCA_013397195.1 Hylia prasina | reverse complement strand
GAAAATTCCTGATTTCCTTTTCATCCAACCTCCTGTTTCTTGCTGCTATTTTGCTTTGTGTTTCAGCTTTGGCAAAGGTGCATATGAGAGGCTAGGAGCACTCTGATGGGTTTCCTGGTCACTGTTGCTGCGAGATGCCATGACCTGTTTTATCCACCTCACGTGCCAGGCAGCTGAGGAGTAAAGCCCCAGGTAGATGTTAAAGCTCTACCTTGTTGGGAGCTCACAGGTTCACTTCCCTCCACAGATGAAATGCAATGTGCAAATGGGTAGTTCATCAGGAGGAGGATTTTGCGGGGACGCAGCTTGTGCTGGGTATAGCTCCAGAAATGGGGAAGCTGCACTTTTCACTTTTGGTTCTGGGAATTCCTGCCTGAACTTCCTTGTTTACCCGTGGTAACCAGAGCTGTGTGGTGCTAGCATTGCAATCCCACCCTCATTTATCCAGACTATTATGAGAGATGTGCTGTTTGGGCTGTGTCTTGCAGAACATCAACAACAGGAACCAGGAGCCGCTGGGAGAAGTTCCCAGTTGGAAGCAGAGATTTAATTAAAAAATAAACAATGAGGCTGATCACTGGAGGAACAGATGTTGCCAGTGAGTTGACAACTGTCGTGGTCAGGTCTTTCAGCACAGAGGCTGAACTAAGCCTGTTTTGAATAATTAAAATAATTTCTTTTTCAGCTGGCGATTTTATTTTCCAGTGTTGCAGACCACATGCTGTCCCTCCTTGCTCACTGTGATGTGCCCAGCCCTGTCAGCTCTTTGCGTACTGTATTTGTTAGCTCTGATGAGAGAGAAGGGTTACATTTCAAGGAGGATGGCACAGGTTTCGGTGGATGCAGAAATAGTTCCTTTGTACAAACAAGGGAGAGGCAGACATCAGGAGGCAGCAGCTGTAGGGCTTTGCAGGTGGCTGGAGCAGTTATCAGCTGACCATAAGTCAACAGAGTCATGGTGTTGCAAAAAAGAAAGAAAATTTTAATCATCCTTGGGATGTATAAACAACGGCATTTTTTGCAGGACACATGAAATACTTCCAATGATTTTTTAGCATGGATCATGCCTACATGGCAGTAATATGACCAGCTCTGGGCACTGCCCTTCCGGAAGGTTACGTACCAGTGGGATGCACTGTTCAGAGGAATGCAACAGAAGTGACTGGAGGGTTAGGGAACATCATTCATGGATGGGACCAGGGTCCAGAGCAGGGGCTTCTCAGACAGTGGCCTATTGTCTTTTGGTCCATTTGTACATGGTCTGGAAAGGGTGAGTAAGAAGAGCAAGTTTCTATATGCTTTAGGGCTGTCTACAGATACAATATCTCTAAAAAGGTCTGTCCTTGCAAAAGAACTTAGGGCCCAACACTGAAGTGAGAGAGAGTTAACCATTCCTGTTTAACAGAGAAGAGTGAGAGGGGCCCAATGCCAACTTTTAAATGCATAAAATAGAAGGAAAAACCTGTTCTCTTGGTTGGGGAGGTAGAAAGTTAGGAAAGTGCGTTGTAGCAATGACAATGGAGGAAATCTTAGCGATAGTGGGATCTCTAGGTGCTGAAATGTGTAATCTGGGCAGGCACGGGAATCTTAAAGAACAGGCTAGATAAATATCTGTCTGTAATCACAAGGTTAGCGCTGACCCGTTCTTGCCTCTCTCCAGGTCACTTTTGTAGTTCTCTACAATTGCGTTACTAACTAGTGTAATTTATGGTCATTGCTATTTAATATATTCATAAACACAATTGAGAAGGGTGTGAGCAATGAACGGGTTGTCACCTAACTGCTCACTTCCTTTTCTGGATTAGTAAAAATATATTGAGCAATACTAATCCACTAATCCAGCCCCAGGTATCTATAAATTGTTAGGCAGACATCCCCAGTTCCATATTTCTATGATTCTACATCACATGGCATGTCGATTCTGGGAGGTAAACACAGTGGCCTCAGATTTGATCCTAACTTTTCACAATGCTGACAAACATCCTGAATGTCACCCACGTCTCTGCTAATTTGCACTATCTTGAATTTTACCTGGTAGAAGCAAGACAAAAGGTAATTCCAGAAAGCTTGGCTGTGATGCTACTGCTGTTGTTTGACAAGGTTCTGACTCCTCTAAAAATACTTGCAGTGGCTTGAAGAAAGCAAAAGCCACAGTTACTCACTATTTGCTAGTGAGAAGAGATCATTGAATAACAAAATCACAGAATATGTTTGGGAATTGGATAAAGTTTTGCAGTGTGTGTAGCTTTTTTAGAGAGATCATGCTTCTGAGAGGTCTCACTTAAAGGTAGGAGAAAGAGTGGAAGAAGAGATGATGGAGTTGGAAAGTGTTTTGAGGACAGGGATTTAATGAGGATGATCCAGGTGAGGTGAGACACTTGCACTTCACCTGGGCGGATCCAGGTTCTCTGTAATTTCAGTGCAAGGGCAGGAGCTTTCCTTTGACTTGCTATTTCGGTTCTATTCCAGTTCCATTAATTGCAGTTCATTCACAATTTTAAAACCTTCCTGTCTCTGAAACCATGGGCTGATGTGCCAAAAGGCTTTGGTAATTCAGGGCACAGTTTAGAAGTGGGGTAGCCTTTGTCTCTGGAACGCAGTAACTCGTTGACCCACTTTAGCTTCCAGCATCTCACCTCGGTGTGAGCACCACTCAGGCCACTGACATGTACTACCTACTTTTCCTGACATACTGTATTTTAACTGTGGTTTGTGGAGATGGGCTTTCCACCCCAAAGAGCTTCCTGCATGTTTTTGCTCAGGGTATTTTCAGACAAAGGCATTTTTTTGGATGTTAAAGTAAGCAGACAGTGTTTATCTGCAACCCCTTTGAAGAAAGACCTTGCAGGGATTACAGCTCTAAGTAAGCTCACCCTTTTGCCCAAATCAGTAGAAGAGCCGCAAGTATGAGCAGTAGATAGGAGGCTTCACCATTTCCTTGTTGGAGAATCCTTATGGGCATGTCAAGGATAAAACTCACAGTCTGAATAGACAAGCACAGGTGATATTAATAAGTTCTGTGAAATCAAAGAAGTCCTCTAAGCCTATTAATCAGAAGAAGTCCTCTAAAGACTTGTCTTGAGACTTCAAGACAAGGTTGTGCTAGCTAAAGCACAACCAAATCCTACTGGCTTTCTTTCTCATTGAAATTTTGTTTGTGTTTCATCTTTAGGAAAATGTCCCAATCATGAGATTAACAGGGATATGCTGAATTAATGAGAATGTTTAAAAAAATCCATTAACATCTATGAAGGTGACAGTCTGATTTGTGGGTAGTGTTTTAAATGTTTTGCCCCACCCAGAACACAGAATCCTCTGATATGTCATTTTGCTAAAACTTTGCTGAGTCTGGAAATTGCACTATGTGATAAACTCTTTTATTTCAGTTATTTGTCTTGCTAAGGTTGTTTACAGAGAGGGTGTGATGAGTGCTGAGAGATGAAGATAGAGGACACATTTACATGTTCAGTTCAGAGGGTTTTTTTATGATCACTTCTTTTCAAAGACCTAAATAAGAAAGAAAGTGCAATTATTTTATACTTGTCTGGATCTGAAGCAAGCTGTTTATGTTGCCTCTGTGTCCTTGCAATGAGTTACTGTCCTTGTGGAGTTCATGTTGAAATTTTCAGTTTATAGCTTTGTGGAGTTTTCTGTTCCTGAAGAACTATTTTTGCTTCTCCTTTTTTTAAAGTAGACAAATTATCTGAATGAATTTCAACAGGTGATATGCCATTTCAGGTTATTCAGGGTCTTGCAGAAGTGAAGATTTTGTTCCAAATAAACTGGGCAAACTTTGCTATGTGTATAAAAGTTCTTGAGCGGGAAAGTTGTTTTTAATTATATTAATCCTTGAAGAAAATCTTGACTCTTGTTTTATTTTTAAAAATCCCACTATCTCTTTCTTCCTACTCTTCTTTTGGTCTTTCTGAATTTCCTAAGGAGCTTGTCTATGTGCTGCCAAACAAATATTTCAATTCTTGCAAATACTCTCTATTTCCTGTCATGCTAACAATATGGGAGTTTGGCATATGAAACATAAACTCTCCCAGATTAATACAAAAAAAAGGGAGTGAAGAAGTAATTACACAAAGGTTTGTTTAAGGTGAAGAAAATCCTCACTAAACTTCTTCAAAGAGGTTTTGTCATCACAATCAGTTAAGGAATAACCTAGGCTAGTTAGATTCTTGAATCAGAAAGATAACCAACATCCATAGAAATTTTTTCAGACATTGATCAGCTCGAGATGCTAGGTATGTTCCGTAGGAACATACTTTTCATACCTCACAAAATCTGCATTGCCTTTTGTCTGTACTTACACTGCTGCCTTTCTCTAAGTAGCATATTTTTCAAACCAGCATCTTTCTCAAGCAGAATGTAGGCTTGTGTTTTTAGGGCATATCTAATATCTCTAATGGCTCTAATAACACCCTCCTACATCTTTGCTCCCAGACAACAAGATATATAGTATTTCTTGCACAATAATTTCTCATTGAATGACATAAATACCTCAAAAAGCTTGTTTGCCTCATGTACATGTTGGGTCTACACTAAATCTGATGTCTTGTATGTGTAGGAGTTGCTTTCCCATAAGAAGACATTAATTGTTTCCTTGCCTTTTGGACCAGAGGGTCCCTGGTTTTACAACTTCCTCTATAAAGGAGGTTTACAAATTGTATGTAAATTCTCTTTTCTGGCTTGATTGAGTTCAGGTGAATATCTTGATCTTGTTTTGCACGTAAATTGCTACACAGTCCAGCACCAGCTCAGATGGGAGGTGGCAATTAGCTGGGAGCTTCCTACACCACACAGCAAACTGCCTGTGGTTCTTCAGGTTTCCTTGTACACCCTGCTACAAAGCAGCCTGAATTCCTTGTGGTTTCCAAAATTCCCCACCAATATGCAAGGGCTGGGGTTTTAACCCTTTCCCAGCAGTGCCCCAGTTTGTGTGTACCTCTGAGCTGGGCACAGACCGGTCTCAAGAGAATCAGCCAGAGCAGGTCTTAGCACCAGAGACCCAGGGAGTGTCAGGTCCTGATGGTCTCAGTGCAGTGGAGGTGGGAGTTCTCAGGGAACATCACTGAGCCACTCACTGTAGGACTAAGCCGGAGAGGAAATGCTGTGGCTTCCCTCGGAAGTGAGAGAAGTGTAGGTATCTCTCTGCAGGAGGACCTGAGAGGGCTGGGTGTGGGTGTGTTGGTGGAGTGCATTTGTGTGTCATTAGCAGTTTGCTGGGGACTTCGCGGCTGGCAGCACCAAGTCCTGCCTCTGTGCAGGACACGGACAGAGATGTTGGGCTGGGCAAGGAGAACAGGGAAAAAGTTAGGGTGGGTCTGATTAGCTCAATACTCAGGAAAGAGTCCACCAGCTATATTAACTGGGTTGGGATGATTTTTCTCTTCCAGTTTAACAAAAAACCCCATCTACTTTTAGGCAATATGAGGAAGGAAGGTCCAAACTCAGGTGCAGGGAGCTGTGGAGCTAATGTCCCACTCTTGCTCTGCTTGCACAGTGGGGCAAGAATGACGAGTAATAGAGATGAGGTACTGACTGCTTCCATCTCATGAGCAGGGGCAGAGCAAACTGTACAGCTGTGTGCTGAGTGCCCTGTTGAGGCTGAGAGGGCTTTGCTGAAAGATGAACCCATCTCCAAATGACTCTGCTGTACTACTGTATTACTCTCTGTAGTAAGTGACATGGGGGAGTAGCTTGGGGTCAGGCTGTGTAAAAGAAGTGGAGAAATGGTGGGTGGCTCAATGACTCAAGTTGTGAAGAGATCACACTAGCTAGGCTTGACCTGAAATGTTGGTGTGAATCCATTCTTTATCTGCGTGCCCACCTGAATTCCTTTAAACTATTGTGGCAGCAGCCCAACATGACTGGTGAGTGTTGCTACCCTGGGAAAGCATCCTTCAGATTCAGGAAGATGCGAATCCTTTGTGATGGGCCTGGTTTATCCTAGTCACTACCAGCTGCAGAGGCATCCCCTGAGGCAGGGAATGGTGTAAAAAAATTAAATTCCTTATGAAAGCAAACCTCAACTTCCCTTTCTCCCAGCTGTTGGTGAATAATGCTTTTGTGTCATGAGTTGGTGGGGTTGCTTAGGTGTGGAGTGACTGAGAAAAAGGTGAGGTGACACTGTAGGCGTGGCTGGCTCTTCCGGCTAGCCCTGCCGCCGCCTGCTACAGACGCTACGCGCTGGCAGTGCGAGGTTCGCAGCCCACGCAGGTTCTTTGACCAGCAGCAGTGGGATTGCAGACCACGGCGCAGTAAGAAGGCAGGGCTCTATCCAGGTGTCATAGGAGAAGGTTTATTGAGGGCAGGGTGTCCGCAACAGGACCGGGGAGAAACCTGGACAGAACCAGGGTCTCAGAGGCTCTGCACTGGTTTTTGAAGGGAGGTGGGTACAGTGGGTTCAACCAATAGGGTAACAGAGTGGGTGGGGACTAACAGGTGACAATCATTCGGGGAACAAATGAGCAAAGGAGTGGGGAGAAGATTCTGGGTCCCAGCCAATCCCTCGACGCTCTCCCTGGAACTTTCTAGAGAACAGGGAGAGGCCTGGATGGGATTGACAAGGGCCAGGGGCGGGGTTTACAAAACTGACAGGTGGGAGGGAATGGGGGAACCCAAGTAGGGGAAAACCAAGGGGCTACATAGAACGAACCACTTTACATTATAGTATAGAAAAAACAACAAAATAAACCACCACATGACACTGTGCTGAGGAGGGGGCAAATACATGCAAGCAGGCTGTCCCTGAGTGCCAGGTGTGCCCAGCAGGGTTAGGCAGCAGAACTGGAAGGGCAAGGTGGCCAGGGACCCTGTGGTGAGCTCGAGCAGAGGGGTGCTGCTTCCCTCTCACCTTACTGACTCACCTGCATTGTGTCACCCAAGAACTGGACTGAGGGTGTTTACCCTACTTGCTCCTGTGGGTTTTCCATCAGTCCCTGTTCTCTTTCTGTTCTCAGCCAGTGCCTCCCATTCCCTGGGTTTATTTTGCCCAAGCACAAGGAGAAAGGCCCATGCTATAGACGGGACTGACTGGAGGAAACCATGAAGCCCAGGTCCATTTGGGGAAAACCCAAGCAAAGGCCTTGCACACACAGTGCTGTTTTCCCCTAAGCTTGCAAAGATGCCCAAAAGAATGTGGGCATGAAACTTTGGGATGGGCTTAGGAAAGGGGATCAGTCTTACCAGCACTTGCTGGAGCTGAGACACCACAAATCCTGGCACCAGCACCATGGTGATTCCTGCAAGACCCTCATTCTCTTAGGCTTACGTGGCTGCCCAGCTCTGCCCCCAGGTCCCTGCTGTGTGCAGTGCTTGTGGTCTTCATGCTGGGTTTCTTCCAGCTGGGAGCTGGGCCCCAGAGAGGTTGCAACTCACACCAAAACTCTCCACTGGAAACCTCCAACCCTTCTCCTGCCCTGGTTCCCTCTGGTTTGTAAGGGCAGTTGGATACTGGATTCCAGCTCCAGCTGTATCAGCAATGGAAAAACCAAAATAATTACTTCTCACAACCTAGTTCTGGCTCACCTATCCTTACCAACCACATCATAGCCACCCTTTGGCAGTACACACTTTTAGTTTGTTTTAATACAGTCACTTGCATTGTACCTGAGCCTGTTCTCTGGAGCCCTCCCAGACTCACTGTAAGGCTCCTTTTTTCCTGCCTTAGAATCAGTAAAAGTACTAACTAAAATAATGCCCAAGCCTGGCCCCTCTGCGCATCCTTTTGAGATGTCCCTGTATGTGAGAGCACAGTTTGCATAAGAAAGTTTCCAATAACAAATCACTTTTAACCAGAACTGCAGCTGTACTCTGCTGATTTTGTATTAGGATTTCATGCTGGAGAATGACAAGAGTGGTACCTCATTTCCCGTCTCCTCCGAGAGCACAAGATGATCTGCCAGGAAGCAGGTTTGTTTTGATATCTTTTCTCCTCAACAAACCATCTTAGCTGGACCGATCACCTCATTAAGTTCCCAGCACTTACAAATGGATCAGTCAACAGGGAAGGCAGGGGTCTTTCCTGGTACAGAGGGTGGCTTGACTGAGCACTCCTGGTGTCCTCCTGGGCCTGTATTTTAAAGACAGATGTTGTGTTTACCCTTCACTTGTCCTATGGGAATGCCAAGAGTTCTCAAATATAATTACTAATGGGTTTGAAGTGTCTCTGACTGTTTGCCTAAGTACCCCTGGTTTATTAAATTCTGCCCACTGGGCTTCAACACTTGTTTATTCCATTCTGGATGCTTGTCCCAGCCCTTCTTAACATTTTCTGTTGTTGGTAATATGTCCCGGTTTAACCTTTTTCGACATCTGGAGCATGGTATGGGATGTACCAGCTTTCACTCATCCCACACTGGAAAGAGTCTGGCCTCATCCTCTGACACCTTTCCTTAAGGTATTTGTAAATATTGAGAGATGTAAGCATCTTCTTCAGGCTAAACAGGTCCAGCTCCCTCAGCCTTTCCTCATAAAAAGAGAGGTGCTTCAGTCCCCTCACCATCTTTGTAGCCCTCCGCTGGACTCTCTCCAGTACTTCCATATCTTTCTTGAACTGGGAGGCCCAGTAGTGAAAACAGCACTTGAGATGTGGTGTCACCATGCCATAGTAGAGGGGGAAGATCAATTCCCTTAACTATTGGCCAAACTCTTCCTCGTGCACCCAGGATCACTTGCTGTGTGTTCTCATTTCCTGCTAAAAGTAGGTCTGCATTTCTTCATCATCCACTTACTTCCAATGTAATTCAACAACATTCAACAACGTTTTCCATAGATGCCCTCATATATCCCACTAGTTTCTAACCCTTACAGGTTCTCCAGCCAATCTGAGTTTATCCTTGTCTTTCCAGGCCTTACTGTCATGATCATTGTTCCTTATATTTCCATTTGTTACAAAATTCCTTTCTGATTCCCAGGTCACCAGCTGGTGTCTGATGCTGTCAGTGTTATCTCTCACTGTACTTCCTCTCTCCCCTGCTCGTCAGGACAGATTGCCTTTGTGTGCTTAATTATGGGCATGTTCATATGATTGCAAGAGAATTAAATCAACACATCACAAGAAATTATTACCTGTCAGATGAAACATAGTAACTGACTCGCTTCTTCTGTTTGAGCCTGTCCTGATTGTGAAATTAAATGAGTGAGTTTAAACACCTTCCTGGCTGTGTTAAGCAAACTCTTTTTATCATATTTGAAATGAATTAATCTTTTGCATATCGTCAATTATTACATTAGTTGATTGGCAGTAATGCCTTCCGATGCACTAATTGGTCTCTTGTGATGAGTAAACACATCCACAATGTACTCTGGTGGCACATAGGCTCTCTTGTACTTGCATTACTGATTTACATTTTTTTTCCTAAGATGAATTCCACATGTTGCTGATTATTCTTTTTGTTGAAACCTATGATCCATGTTTCAAATCTTCGTTTTAGAAGCCACTGTTCTTACTGCATTACTGCCACACAGGATCCAGTAGTACAAATGTGGTAGGAAGGCTGTTGGAGAACAGTTCAGTTTGAACTGGGAAAAAAACCCCACACATTATCTTTCCTGCTATGGCCTCCTCCAGCCTGCAGAACACAAGGGAGTGTTTCTACCTGGTGCCCCGAGGACAGCTGTTAGTCCTGTCCCTTCTGGCACAAAGGCGTTTTCCAATGTGAAGTCTTGGTCAGAGCCAGTAGGAATCTCCGAGGGGACGAAGTTGTGGGATCTGATAAATGGTGGAAGATGAAGGTTAAGTGGTTTCACCTTCACAAGTCCACTTGCATCTCCTTTCTCCTTTCCTTGTCATGGCATGCATCTGCCTTACAACTTTCACCATGTCATGAAACTAGCTAGAGCAGACATCCCTGTCAAGAGGCTTCAGATTTTTACAAGATTCCAGCTGATGAAGTTGCCTAGGACAGTTTGCAGATGTCTTTTGATAAAATGTGTCTAGGTTGGGCCTGGCCACATGAGCAGATCTATGGTGAGGAACAGAGAAACTGTAAAAGTAGGTCCCCTGTTAGGAATGAATATGTAGCATCAGTGAGACCTTTTTTCTGGTGGATGCCCTTGCAAGGGCAGCTGGGGTGTTTGGCTTCTCTGCTATGAAGAGATCAGTTCTTCCACACACATAGGGCCAAGGAAGGAGACACAATGCTGCAGAAAGAGTGAGAGAGTGTAAAAGTAGTGTGTGTGAGGGCCAGGACAAATAAAACAACAGATGCAGATGGGATGGAGTTGCTTAGATGGAAATCTACCTCCTCTTAGCTAAAGATGCATAAACAGGAAGATGCTGTGACTCATAATTTATTTATTTATGCTTCCTGTTGGACAATAAAACACAGATTGGATGTTTGAAATATGCTTTTTGACTCTCCATTCATCAGGGACCAGGAAAGTTCCTGCCTTTAAAGATCCCTGACATAACCTCAAGGTCAGCCATAATGTTTATCGCTACTGGTATGTCTCCTCATAGGACACCTCAAGGCAGAAGATCAGACTCCAGTATACAATCAGACTCCAGGTCTAGAGTGAGGCATAACACCTACCTTTTAATCCATTTATTTCCGGTTAGCAGTTTAGTCTTATTTGTTTTGAAGCCATTAAGTCTGTTGGTTTAGGTCTGATGATCAAGCCAGTGTTACAATGTGGACATAACCCACATTTATTCATGGCTATGAAACAGCTCTGTCAAGAGGCTGCAGTAATAAGATCTGCTTGTTAAGACTTAAATTTTTAGTCCAAGCTATTAAGTGCACTTATCACAAAGATGAGAATCTGCTTTTTGTAAGAAGGCAACCCACTAAACGTGGTTATTTTTGTAGATCTGGGCCCAGACATGGTTTTTAAGGGTTTAAAAGTTGGTTAGTGTAAATCTTTTGGAAATATATGGTTCCAGGAGCTTGAGGGATGGGAACAGAAAGGGCTGTAAAAGCATTCTTCTGAAAAATAAATCTATATTTAACTTGTTCTCTCTGAATGGTTGAAGTCAATGGAATACTGACAGTGCAAGAGCCTTAGCAGAATCTCAAAGGGATGATTGAAAGCACTAAGGAATAATATTGCTCCTAAAAGCAATGTTGCTACCAAGAGCAAGGAATGCTCCCGAGAGCACTCAGGAAGCAGCAGGACATGTCCTGATGTTCAGGCTGCACAAATTGACTCCACCACAGCAAGGAGTTTTTGGGAAGCAATTCATGAAGAGGAGAATGGGCATAATACACTCAGAGTTATCAGCATAGTGGCTCAGGTGTTAGACAAAAGACATTTGAGCTCCTGACCCTGAATAGCTTTGGGGAAGTACCTGGAGTGTTCTGAACTTTCATCTGCAGTATAAGGGGGAGACTTCCCCATCAGACTTGGCCTTCCAGACTGATCATATCTCAAAGATACCCTGAAGCTTAAGTGTATTTTCTTAGGCTAGACTTCTTTATTCCTGATGAGGATATAATCAGGAGCTAGATCACAACACCAGGATTGGAGGGGAACAGTCATTACATCACCATGTGTCAGAGAACAGCAGTGATTTTCTGATGAAAGCTGCTTGCTGTACAGCTCTCTTTAGATGGGATTTAGGCAGAAGTCACAAGTCAGCAGCAAAAATGTTTGATGGTTGCTTTCAGATTGGTTCTCTACCCTGGTGAATGGTGGATGAAACACAGGACTGCTGCATTACCATCTCCAGACCCCAAAATGTGACCCTCTAGTGAGTCCTCTGGCTTTGCTCTGCAGTTATGTGGAAGACATTGCATCACTGCACATTTTAGATTAGACTTGTTTGATTTTGGGCTCTGGGTGGCAGATAGGGAACAGCTCAAGGACCCCATGGACTTCGGGCATAAGCCGACTTTGTCCTGCTGGTATTTCTCCATATGAAGGGAGGTGCTGGCTGCTCCCATTGAGCTGTACACATCCCTACTCTGTATCTAGTCCCATGGCACATCAGCTGCCCCATCTTTCACCTCACTGAGCAGCATCAACTTGCATAACCTCCTTGGACTTGTGTGTCATAGGCATTTACATTAACTAAAGACCCCTGAAAGCAAATGTGCTTGGACTTGTGGGTCCTGCTTTTGTAGCTCATAACCATTCTTGTAATTCTAAGGACCTATTTAGGGGACTGTATCCAGCTCCCCTGTGTGTCTTTCCATGGGTGTGTGAGTGTTAGAGCTGTTCTGGTTGCTGACAGTGGTGTTATAGACGAGCCACCAATTAGAATTTAGTATAAAAAGGATTTATTGATTACAGAAATTTAGGATAAAAAGACCACAAGCAAAATGGGAAAGTGTTGAGCCCGGGAGTCAACACTGGTGAACAGAGAAGCACACGTCTTTCTCGCCAGCCTCTTCTGTCCACGATTTGTCTGTCTGTCCGTTCCATTTTTATACCCCTTAGATAGCCCCGGGCTAGGGCCGGGGTATAACAAAGGTGTCTTTTTCAGTGTGTACAGGTTTCATCGTGGTTGATAGTCTGCAGAAAAGGTTCTCCAGGAGAGCTGATGAAATTGATTAAGTTTCCGGGTAGTCCATTGTGGGTGCCAACGACTCGGTGATGGTTCTGTCCCGTTATTAGTCAGGTCTATTGGGTGTGAAGAGAGGGTCGTTGGCCACCACCATTGTTGAGGAGAGCTGTTGTTCTCTACCCGGTCTTGAGGTGCAACTGACGTTATCCCTGTGGAAGTTTCAAACTCCCCCTTGGAAAAAGCGTCTGTTAAATATGCTTTATTTGTTTGGATTTTACTTCATGTTCAATATATTCTTACTTTCACATCGGTCCCTTCAATATACTAAGGGAATGAGATTTCCCCTTTTGCTAGTTGTTACCATGTTTGGATACTGAGTATCCCCGCTTGTGTACACATACTTTAATGTCTTTGTACTGCCCTTGGTAGTCCAGCGGGATGTGTTGCAATCTCCGTTGGTCTCTGAGATTTTAACTGTATCCCTGGTTTTACAGAATATATTTTATAAATGCATGAATTCACCACTTCATCTATAACAGTGGACTCACTTGGCTCTCAACCAACCTGCAGAGAAAGTCACCATGGCCCAGAGGCTCCTGGTGCTCTGCAAGTGGCCAAGCAGGAGACACAGCCATGGGCTTTCAGGTCACTCTTTCAAGCCCTCACAGGGAAGAAAATTTTGCATGTCAATGGAAATGCAAGGCTACAATTTGAGATGTTTAAGGATACCAGAATACCTATGGGATTTGGTAGGTCCTCTGAGGTCAGGTGGTAATTTGAAGACACCTGTAAGTGCCTGAAAAACTTTATAATGTTAACTTCTTCATCATCCATGGCATCAATTTCCCAAACCCAACCTCTGCTCTCATTTTCCCATGGAGGAAACTTCTATGTTCCTCCATGTTTTCCCCTCCTCTCTTCCCTGCTGCTCCTTGCAAAGAATGGTTCCACCAGATGTAGCAGTGTGAGCCCTTCACCCCTCCCTGGAGACCTCAGCAAACTGCACCAAATTCAGTGCCCCTCAGCACTCTTCAAGGTCCTTCCTAAACCTCCCTGCTGGAGGCTAGCTGGAATTGTTGCTTTTCCAATAGAATCAACCCCTTTTGCTTCATCAATGTGGTCAGCCTTGAACTGTTAACCAGAGGGTATCGCCTATGTGGCTCTTGTTTGTGGAATAGCCATCATGCTCCAGTTCTCTGACCACCAGCTCATTCAAAGCTCAACCCAAAACTCATTTCTATCACCCTGCAAGGATTTGATGAAGTATGACAAAACTGAGCTCAACTTCCTCTCCATTTGTCTGCCAAGCTCTCCATTCCTGGATGTTGTTCTCCCTACCTCTTTCTCTTTTGCCCCTCAAGCAGGGTTTGGGATCTTTGACAATGAGGTTTTCAAGCACAGCAATTTTTTTAGTCATTCACAGTAATTCATTACAACTTTTACTCTTCTAATTCTCTGTGACACATGGTCTCTCATGAGCATAATTTTCAAACATGTGAATCATTGCTAGACAACCATTTTCGCATCTGGGTCTTTGGCAAGGTGAGTTGTTACTCATCTCCATGGACTTTCAGCTTGCATGGCTTTCTCATGAGTATGGCCTGCTTTGGCCTGGTCCCTGCTGTGTCAGGTGCCTTTGCACATGCACACACAAACACACACACAGACAGACACGTGTGTCACTGTACAGGATTAACTGGACTCTACACCTCTATCTTGATCCAGCCATCATCCTCCTTCTGAATCATGGCTGAGGAAGATAAGCAGCTGGTTTTGCTCTTGGCTTCATGATAAGTAAACAGTAATTAATATTTTGCAATTATGTATGTCCTTGAATTGGATGATCTGAAAGCACTTAATTAACATTAATTAGTCATCATTGCATAGCCCACGTGAGGTAGATAAGGTTTTATTATGCAGAAGGGAAAACTGAGGTGGAAAGAAATACCAGGATCAGGCAGGTCTAACATCTGTCAGAAGGGTTTGCAATGCCTTGGCACTTCTCAAAGTTGAGGTTTGCTGCAGACTCTTTTTGAAGACATTGATGGCAAAATTGGGGCTAAAATGCGGAGGGTAAAATCCTAATCATAATGTTCAGGACAGGGTCCCACAGCACTAATCAAGACCTTAATTCCTCAGAGGCTGTGCCTGTCCACTGCCTTGGCTCTTCCTCCTTTTGCTGCTCTTTGATACTTTCACCAAGACTCCAGTGCAGCAAGTGAGACAGGCACCCAACAGACTCAAAGGAGTGGAGTGGATCTAGACCTTGTCTGGACCTGGTCTGATGTTTTAGAGACATTTTTTCATTTGCCCAGAAAACATTTACCAAACCATCCAAATTACTTATAAGATTATAAAATCCTTGCAAAAGAACTGTTGGCCAGCTGGAGGCCAGACATAGATCAAAGCATTTGGATAAAGGGAGATGTGTCTAGACACTGTGTGGGGTTTCCAAACTTATACCAGTGTCTCACATCAGGAGCTTGATTCCATTGCCTAAATGACTTGGATGCTCCTGCTGACCTCCAGCTGTCTTTTGGAAGGACAAGGGTCTCCTGAATGTCCCATGTCAGATCTGCTGGCTGGTTGTTGGGGGTTAGATTTGTCTCTCTTTTACTTATAGAATTTTTTTCACATCAGTTGCTAGGACACCNTCCTCTGCCGTTCCAGCCACCAGCCCGGGATTTTCCACTGTTCCAGCTCGGTGCTCTGAGAGTCCTGCAGGGGCACCAAGATCAGACTGCCCCTGGTTTTGTGAAGCAAAAGCCCCTCGAGGTTCCTGTTCTGTTTTGTTGTTAATGCTGTAGTTGTTTGTTTTGCTTCGTTATACATACTAATAAAGAACTGTTATTCCTACTTCCATACGGTTGCCTGAAAGCCCCTACTTGCAAAATTATAATAATTTGGAGGGAGGGTGTTTACATTCTCCATTCTAAGGAAAGCT
Organism: Hylia prasina; assembly: GCA_013397195.1. Lineage (NCBI taxonomy): Eukaryota > Metazoa > Chordata > Aves > Passeriformes > Sylviidae > Hylia > Hylia prasina. The sequence goes on along the minus strand of VYXD01012042.1, from coordinate 637 downwards.
CCAACTTTCCCTGGCAGACACCCGTCTTTCCAAACCAAGGCACTGGTTTAGGTACCTCAGGGCATCTCTGAGACCTCCTTGATTTGGATAACTGAACCATGCCTCAAATGTTCAGTTTTATAGCCTGTGGTGGTAGTGCATGCCCAGGATGTATTTCACTACATCCAAGTCTTTCTCTATACAGGTAGCCCAGTGCTCAGACCCTGAATAAATTAATATGAGCACTCTCTGAAAAAATCTTTACTGTTCTCTGGGTAAAGAGTCTAAACACTCTGTTGCTTCCAGTTCCTATGTTTAATTCCCACTTTCAGGCCCACGTTATTTAGGAACTTTGGAAAAGATCTGTATCTTTCTGCTGATGCTACAGTTGTGCAGTAGGAACAGGGTCACCGCAGGATCTGCTGCTCCCTCGGAGCTCTCAGATCCCTGTTATCATCCCTAAGGCTCACTGCATAGGAGGACTCCCCTCAGTATCATTCTCACTCCTGTACTGTAGAAATCAGTATCACCAGCAGGATTTAAAACCAAGTCAGACTGTTGTCCCAAGATCTTCAGTCATGGTACAAGTTTCCTGTAATGCCAAGCAATTGGATTTGATTTCTTGCCTGTATTTATGTGACACGCGGAAAACTCTAAA
>VYXD01012041.1:381646-481386 GCA_013397195.1 Hylia prasina | reverse complement strand
GATTCCGAGAGTCCTTGGGAAGAATGGCATCCTGTCCCTCGGTGTCTGCCCGACCCCGCGCCGCCGCTTGCCCGGAACGATCTTGGCTTTGATCACACCACCTAGTTAGTGGCGTGGGGAGCCCAAGGGAAACACTGCAATAAGCACCCGCTGTCCTCCTTGCTCGCAGTTCTGCACCCCCCTTTCCCGCCCCCCTCGCCTACAAGAGGACACTTGCTAATTGGGAGAAAGTACAAAGGAAACGATTTATAATCCAAGTAGACATCACCATACAAAAAAAATCCCAAACGACCCAAACAACAAAAAATACCCCACCAACATCTGAAACACCTATCAAGGAGTGTGTGAGAGGTAAATTTCCCTCAGCCATTGGCAGAACTGGCAACACCTGGCTTGTTGTAAAGACAGATTGGTGTCTGCAAATTCCTGGTGAAGTTAGGGCCTTTCTCTACAAGCCGTAGGCAAGCAGGCCTGGACAAAATATTGCGGGGTATGTTATTTTTGTACTTGAATGTTGTGGGGAGGCATGGAGGACCCTCCACATCAAGGGCTTTACCATGAAATAGATTATTTGGCAAGTTTATTTGGAAGGAGAAGGCATAAAGCAGTTCCAGGAGGAGGGGAGATGACCAGGAAGCTTACTTATGTAATTGTGGCAGAGATAGCATCTTTAAAGAAGACAGAATCTGGAGACAGCCCTTTACCAGGCATTAGGGGATTAGGAAGGGCATGAGCAAAGAGAAATGGAAATGACAAAAGGAGATGACCTGGGCCTCTCCTCAGAGAGGTCAGCTCTCTCCTGTGCTGCAATTTAGTAGGAAATATCTGATGCTATTGTCTCCTCTGGGACAAACCAGCCTGCAGAACCTCTGTGAATATTCATATCTACTTGACTCCAGAGGAGTGATGTAGACAGTGTGGAGGGGTAGGAAATGTTTCAGAGTGGGTTCTCCTCTCTCTTTGGGTCTCCCTGGAGAGAGTAACCAGCACTGGGCGGACTCTGTCCCTGCATCCTACAGAACCCCAGCTGTCAGACAAGGGTGGTGGGGAGACTTGTGTTTCAGCACTGTTTTGAATTCCCACTCGTGTTTCACCTTGTTCCTGCAAGGTGAGGAGGTGGTGTAAAGCTGGTGTCTGCCTGGAGCAGGTGTTTGGAGATCACTCAGGAGTCAAATGTGAGAAGTCAAACTTCTCAGGTGCTAGTCTGTTCTGGAAACCCATTTCCCCCTGGAAGGCTTCTGAAGTTGATGTTAAAGTAAGAAAAATGAAAAAGGGGGAAAAAAGAAAAAAAGAAAAAAAAAAAGGCACAGATAGGATAGCAGAAGCGCTTCTTCTCTCCAGGTTCTTAACCCACACAATGCACACTCCTTCCTTCCCAGGCACTGCTCTCCCCACCATGGGGTCAGAAGATCACCTTTTCATGAAATAGGCCCCTTCCCAAGAACTTAGGGGGACCCAACTGGAAGGCAGCAACCATGCAAACTTCTACCGGTAAAGTTATGGCTTGAAGCCCAGAGAAAGTTTTGGGGTTTTTCGTGGGTTGTTTGCTGTGAAATTAAATGTGGGTGGCATGCCCCCTAGAATACGTGCTGCTCACCTACACTTCTGAGAGGTCCTCCTGTGCTTTGTGTGAATTATTATATTGAATATATATTGCATTACATTGCACTACATTATAATATTGTAGTTATTAAAATTGACTTAAAACAAGAGCTAAACTTTTCTAGCAGTACTGGAGGAAGAGGAGGTGGGGGATCTTCACTGCCATCTGCAGTCAGTTCCCATCTGCAGGTCCATTCCTCCTCATAACAAGGCATTTTGATTGAGAAGGAAACTCTGAGTATGTGTCCTAACTGGAGCGTGTGGTTATTGTGCAACTGATGGACCAGAACAAATTCTGCAGCTTGGGAAACGGTTTTCTACATATACTAAATATCTGTATCTTTACATGGGGATAGTACCCAGCTCGAACTATAAAACTGCACAGAATGAATGAAATTAAACCCACTATGGGCTTGATAAGAGAGGGGGTGATTGTATTTTTTTTATGTTTGCCCATTTTTTTTTCCTTTTTGTTTTATTTTTTGATTGTCACCATTTAAATGACACCTCTTAGGATGGCAAAATTTTAGAGATGCAGTAAAGCTGCTTGTCTGAATCCACTTTGAAGTAAGAATGCTAGTGGGTCTGAAATCCAGATCTACGAGCTAATCTCTGGTTTTCCCTTCAAATGGAATTCAGCTACAAAGAGCTTGGAAAGATTTTGCATCTATTCAGGAGGCACATCTTTAATTTTCTGAGAAGCAAAAAATCCACAAGAAACTTCATATAGCTCCTTAGGTTTTGCTTTGCATATGTGATAAAACATTGATTGTTGCAGTTTGGTGACCCATGAAATTTGGGGGTTAGTTTTCTCTTCAGACCAGAGCATATAATTATGCAAATATAGAGCTGTCACTGATCTAGTGAAATACTTTCAAACACATGCAATCCAAAATGGAACAGAAAAGTGGAATTTGTGGTATTATGATGATACAATGATAAATGACATCTCCTTTCAAGTTTTTCCAGAAGTACATTTTTCACACTTTGTCGATTACATCAACATAATGTGGACGCAGACACGCACGCGCACACACATCCCTGTGAGATCGATATCCATGAATGCATGCAGACACACACACACACACAGAGACACAGATACATGCACACATCCTTCCTCTCTGAAAGATGTAGCTCTACCCTGGTGTATGATGGATGTACACACATTCTTGGCAGGTTATTTTTGGTTTGGTTGACTTGAGAATGGTGCAATATGTGGCTCCATGAGATGTGACACTTTTCATTTGTACTTCTGAATGAAATTTCTAGAGGGGAAAAAAACCCAAACCCCACTACCCACAATAAGTGATGTTTCTCAGAGGAAAAATGCTAATTTCCAGGAAAAGCAGCAGCTTCTTCTGAGTCTAGGAGAATCACACTGCGAGGACTGTAACTGTAACCAGTGTACTGCCATACATACACAGTGAAGATGAGGGATACTTTAGCTTTTCTCCCCCCCCCTTTTTTCTTTCTTTTCCTCCACAGCTCTGCTGTGTTTGGGGGTCTGCTGACTGTTTTCTGCTAGGAACACTTCTTTTTTGCTCTCCATTATTGACAAGGAAGCACTGCTTTCCTTGATGGTTCATGGCTTCAATGGCAGCATTTTGACTCACACAATAGTGTGCAAACCTTTTTTGCAAGGAGCTGGGAGTTTTCCTAGATCCTATTGTAGGGTCAATTTTGTTGGTTTTCTGTTGTTTTAGGTTTGGGTGTTTGTCGTGTATTTAAGGATTTTTTGGTCACTTTTGCACTCGTAGTTCCAAAACTACTCAGGGCAGAGGCTGTTGCAACATCAGATGTCATGGAACCTTCTTGTGATGAAACCAGGAGGTTGATATCAGACCTCTGTCTCTTCAAGACGTCATGGCCCGAGCGGCCAGTGGTGTGCATCTTTAAAAACATCAGTCCCAAGGAATAGGCTACATCAACACTCATCCCTCCTTAGTGTGATGCAGAGTACCATTACCACCTTTCCATGCAACATTAATGTGACGGTGCATGCTGGGATGCTTCCACACTTTCCTCCCTTTCTGCAGCCCATGAAAAACCCTCTGCAGCAGGGGTTTGGAGACACTGCCTCCTCCATCTCTAGCCCATGTCTCCCTGCAAAAGCTCCTCCCCAAAAAACTGATCATTCTTCTCTTGGTGCATTTTTATATGGTTTCATGTTTCTGAATGGCTGTAGGGGAGAGGATGGTGCCGCCCACTTGCCTATGTGGCTTCCCATGGATGATGTGGGGGATGTGTGGGACAGCAGCCCACGCTCATGTGGGCTGAGCCACAGGGCTCGACACGCAGCCCACTCCATGGCACAAATGAGCCTCATCCCCCTCACACCCTGCTCACACCTTCCAGCCCCAACCCTGCAACTGTATGGGGTCCTGTTTGCAAACACACCTGCCCCCTGCCTGTATTCTGAGGCTGGTGGAGCTGCTGCTAATGCAGCCCCCACCCTACCCACCAGAGACAGTGGCTCCCGTGGAGCTCGGCGCAAAGACACAAAGTGTGCAAGAAGGAGAGAAGAGAGCATATTTATTTTTTGTTCACTGCAAGCAGAGCAGTATCAGTGGTGAGGATCCCCTCTGCTCTTTAGCCCCCCACAGGAGCAAAAATGTGAGTCGGGGCCAGAGCACAGTAAAGAAAAATTCTTTAGAAAATGATAAGTGTTACAGTAAAAGTGTTTGTTGTTTGTTTCTCATCAACAGTTAAAAAAATAGATCTGGTCCTCCAATATTTGGGCACCCCAGAGACTCCGTCTCACCTTCACAGAGATGGAGAGTGGCAGGTCTGGTGCGTGTGTGTGCAAACTGCCCTGGCCTCTGCATCTTCCCTGGCTGCGGGGTGATGCACAGACACCTAAACCTCTCGCCTTACCCTTGAACATACAGGGTCTAGGGGGCCAGTGTGGACATGGGCCTGGGGAGGGGGATCAGGCTGGCCACAGGTAGCAGCATCCTCCGACTGGGAGTTAGTGTGGAGACTAGAGGCCGCAGGATGCCGGGTGCAGTCCTCTCCCTGCAGCAACAGGTTCCCCTCCAGGAAGAAAATCTGCCAGGCGCTTCCCTCCACACAAGCACCGTCTGACACCTCCCCCACCCCCCCAGGGGTGTGCTGCAAGCACCCTACCCCAAGGCAGAGCTTAAACGCAGCAGATGAGAGGAAGCAGGAGTTGGGGAAGTGAAGCCCTACTGCCAGTTTGAGCAGGTAGGGATGTAAGTGCTCCGCGGGTGCTGAGGGCCTCCACCTGGAGGATTTAGGCCTCAATCCAGCTGGGATTCCCTTTGCACCTCACTATGACCATTGCTGCTTTTGCTCCGTGCCACAGGAGGGTACCCCTGCCTTGGCATTGTCTCATTTTAATGCTCCCCACCAGCATTTCTGGCCCCTTGCTGTAGGATTGGATACCCTGCATGAGGAGAGGGTGGGATTGGGTCCAAAATTCATGTTTGAGTGGTGCCTCCTTGCTGGTGGGCATGGCCATTAAAGAAAGGACTACTTTTATTTAGTATTTTCAACATGAAAAGGAGCTTAATTAGAGTGCTTGCTTATGGGACATGCTATCGAGCACATCTTTTCCCTTAGTTTTAGTGGAGAAAACCTGCCTAATGCAACAGTTATGGCTACAGCCACATACCCTCTCTACCTATGGTGTGAAATCTCCACACAGAGTACCCTGATGGCCAGCCTTTGTCTGAGAGACTGGGAAAGTGGGGAGGAACCAGTAGTTTAGGGAAAAGGGAATAACTGTGGGATGGGAAGTCATTACAAAACCAGCATACAAAAAAGGAAGCATTTCTGTGTTTAAAAATAAACATAANTTTTTTTTTTTTTTGGTCTTATTTCACAGTGTGATCCAGCCTGTTAATGCATAAGCATTCTTTTTTAAGTAGAGTTTTCCAAAGGAAGAGAAGATCTACAGATAATGCCATTGATCTAGCTAGAGAAAATCCTCTTCAACAATAGAGCCTTTCTAGAATTCTGGGCCAAACTTCTTGGACACTCATGCCAGCAGAAAAATGAGAGAGTTAGAAGTCAATTCCACTTGGTCCCAGAGAAGGAGAAGGCTACTAGGTATAAAATCATAGGCTGGCTAACACATCTGAGTTAGGGTCATCTTTTAAAAATAGTAATTCCTATTTTGTTCTGTCTCAGAAGGAAGCTGCAAAAAATCCTGCAGGCGATAGGACTACGATGAAGCTGTTAAATTCTGGCATCAGCTTGGTGCAGGGCTATGTCAGGGCAATTAGAGCTGCACCATGCTGCACTGTGCAGTACCATTGTCAGCCTTAATCTGCACACTGATGGGCAGCACAAAATCCAAGTTACAGCCCACAGGAAGCACAACCAGTGAACCCATATTGCTTTGACAGTTGCACTCATCTAGAAATAATGCAAAACGCTATTTAGATGTATACATCACGACCCTGTGCTCTAGGAAGAAAACAATCTAATGAGGGGCTGGGAGACTCCTTGCAGAAAACAAGCAGCAAAGACATTGGTGATGGTGGGCTTCTTTCCTCCCCTCCTTTTAGAATTCTTCATATTTTATCCTGTTGGAGCGCCGTGTTGGGGTTGGTTTCAACAAGCTGTTCTTCGCCTTTACAGCCTCACTGAAGAACTTGAAAACAGATGGAAAACTCTTCCAAGAAGTTAGTTCATGGCGTTCTGTACCTGCAAAACACAAAGGTGACAGTTTGACTAGGGGTCATTCTGTGACTTGCTGGCTGTTCACAGGATAAATGCTCTGTAAAATGCAAAAATGCAAAACCTGGGAAAGACACCCAGCTGCTTGCAGCTGGTCTGGAGGGAGCCTGGGGAGGGTCAGGGCTGTCCTGCTGCTGACTTCTGCGGCATCTCACAAGTACAACTGCACACACATGCAGACAGACACATGCACAAACATATATTTATGCACATGCACAGCCACCCACATCACAATCAGAGATCCTCAACATGTCTTGTATCTGGGAAAATAAGATCCCAAAGCACTCTGCTAATAAAAGCTTCATTGAAGCATCTCACCTGTCTGACCTATCTTGGGAAAGTGTCTACTTTTCAGGCATACTTCGTATTATTTATTTTTAATTTTATAGTCCTTTTAGCCTGGCATACAGTTTTTTTCAAGTACAGAAAGAGAACACTTATCTGAACTACACCTCATGCATCACGAAGGCATCCTTTGTGCACCTCCTCCCACAGATAAAATTGAGACAGTGGACCTTTCCTGTTTTTATCTTCCCTCTGCACACAGATATACCTCTGTATTTTTTTGGCGTATGCTTCTATTTTTTTGCAAGTGCCTTCCTCAACACATAGTCCATTTGCTTTATTTAAACTACCACACCCTCTTCACCTTCCCCCCACCACCAACCCCCAAAATAAAACCAAGACAATGGAGATACGGAGCCAGGGGGTTTGCAAGACTTGGGACCTCCTCCTGGGAACCCAATTATGCAGAGATGCTGCCTGGTAGTCTTTGGATGATGGGCCTCTGTTTGATACTTTAACATTGTTAATGATAATTCTTTAGTCTGTAATAGTAGGTCATTGCTATGGTTACTCTACAATGGTGCAACACTTCACTTTCCCCTTCAGCTATTCGTTGAGACCTGGCAACCACATTTGTTGCCTAGCAACAGTTCTGTGACAGTATCACAATCTGGGGGTGACAACAATGAGGGACACAGTGGCCACAGCCTGCCAGGTGGAGAGATATATAGTCCAGGGTGGATTGTGGTCCCTGCAGGACATAGGGTGGCCATCAGTCCCTGGGGATATGGGACAGCTGCTCTGGCATGGCATTTGCAGCACACCCACCTTCACATCCCTGTCAGGACCCTCTATGTATCCACCCATGGAGCATCCTTGATGGGTCCACACACACCATTGCCTCCAGAAAGTCTTTGATGGAGGCACTACCTGGCACATTGCACATCCCTGCTCCCCCAAAGGCAGCCACTATACAAGCAAAATAATCCTCCAAAAAACCCTCTCTGGAAAGACACTACTTCCCACACAAAGAGATGTTTTTGTACAAAGAGCATCCACGTCACGTGCACACACAGATTTTCCTCCCCCTCTCTGCATTCATTGTACAGAGACAATTCATGACATCTTCCAGAAATTTCCCACTTGCTCCTTTCATACAAATGCTTTCCACCTTCAAATTCACCCATTATTGTTTTTTTTTTTCCCATCATCTTTGCTGAGAGGCAGTCCACTGTATCAAGTGTGGGACTTGGCATTACAGGGTAGAGTTGGATTCCGTGATCTCAAGGAATAAGTTTCTATGATTCCATCCTGCTGGTGGCTTTCAATACAGATCACCTATCCCATTCCCTATAAGACACCTCATAGCAATACTCACCAAGACTTGTTCCCCACATAGGAAACAGAAGTGGTGCAGGAGGAGGATAAAGCTTCCCTTCTAGCAAAACCTGCAGCTTAACAGACATGTCCATGAGGCTTGGCTCAGTATACTATGACTGCCCACTGCCACCCTGCACAAAAAAGTCACCTACCAAAGCTGATTATATGGAGGGATAAGCTGTCCTAACACACTGTAAGGACACTCCTGCACAGTGGTTTCAGCTCCTTCTCACATGCTGGTGTCACAGCTTTGAGCCCTGAAGGCAAAACATCTTTCCATGTGGCTTTCTGGTTCCTACACAGACATCTCCCACACAAACATATCTTTCTCACTTCTGCCTTCTGCATTCTCTATCTTGATTGTAGTAGTCCTCATTAATATCCACTGGATTAAGATGAATAATAGGCTGTGAATACTACGTTGTTTTTTCCCCCTTTCTTCCTTTTTCATCAACAACCTTCCTCCTCTGTGAAAGAGTCATCCAGAAACAAAAAATGACAAGCCAAAAAAAAAACCCAAATGACAAAAGAAAAAAAATTAAGTTTCTGAAGCCTCCCTATGTCTTTCTTCATCCTGCCTTCTCCCATGCACTTTCCTCATGTCCTCAAGAGAGATCATGCTCACATTCACTAGTGTTACTGAAACTGATTAACCTACAGTTTTCCTGTGGCAACTCCTCTCAACCCACTCTTCTCAAAAAAAGATTCAAGCTTTGAGTCTAGAGGGACTCAATGATTCAGCAGTCTAAAGCAATTTTAACACTCCCTATTTTCCCTTTCCTAGTAACAATCTTACTGGCAGATGAACAATTTCCCTGGTGATAAAATCACTACAATGGATATTTAGTTTCCAAGATTATGATGACTCTTTGCTTGATTAATACTGCAATAAGAAAAGCTTGCTAAGTATCTGCCTTGGCCCTTTACAGTCATTTTTTAAAGGTCAAATGTTGCCCTTATGTATTCATATTCAACTACTACTAAAGGGAGAGCCCTAAAAATTTAACATCGCACACACTGTGCATTTATGATTTATATACCAAAGGCTTGGAAAATTCAGCTGAAGCAAGTGGAATTATGTCCTAAGGTGACAACGGATTTTGGCCGTAAGATTTTTGCCAGAGGAAAAATACCACTGACAACTGCAATCTCAATTGTGTATTTAGTAGTATACAGATTTAAATTAAATGCATGAAAAGCCATCTAGTTTTTGATAGAAAGAATCATTTTTAAGAGACAGACGATAAAAACCAGTTGTTCTAAAGCGGAGGTCCTCTGAGATATATATTCTTAGTGCATACTAATTTCAATAGCCGTGATGATAAACCATGATTCAATAGATTGTACTAATTGATGGGCTGTTGCACAACGTGTAGTGATTTCAGATATTAATTCTTTGATAAATCTTAGAAGAAAGCTGCATGGAAAAGATATAAAAAACCTGTTAAGTGTGGGAAACAGCTAGAATACTCTAAAACATGCAAAGGCTACAATTGCAGAACAAGAAAGTATAAATCCTTCCTAGTCCCAGCCCCACAGAGAAAAATGATGTAAATGTCAAAAAGCAAACCACCCTCCCACTTGCCAGCATGGAGAGATGTAGAGAGAAATGAATATATATTTTAACATGTGCGCAACATCATTGGAAAGGAGCTCCAAAGAGATGGCGGAACCAATTATGTGTGAGGTGAAATGAGTGATGACAGTAAAACATTGAACAAATTCCAGAATCAATTTACCAAGCATCACAAAGTGATATATAATAAGAAATAATGAAGACTTGCCAATACAGTTGTTGATACAAAAAATCAGGTAAGAGAATACTTTTAAAAATTTAATATGCAAATCATCAGGTCTGGATGACATGCATATGTGGGTCTTCAGGGAATCAGTTAATGAACTTGCTGGACTACTGGCAATTATTTCTGAGAATTCATATACAATCAGGTAGGCACCAGAGGACTGGGGTGGGGATGAGAAGAAAAAAAATTTCTGATTTGAGAAAAGGAGGATTAATTGAAACTAACTGCCATACAAAAAATTCATGTCTGAATACCAGTAAAGAAAGAGATCAACATTGTAAAAAATCACAAGCACCCTTAGGATAACAGCAGACACCACAAGCTCAAACTTGACAAGGACAGATAAAACTCAAACTTTAATGAATAATAAAAATCATCAAGTGAGAAGCTTCTCCACTGCTGTGTTTTCCATATAAGTTAACCTGGCAACCTTGGGGCAGTGGGAACCAATGAAATCACTTAAGATGGATTATGACCTTCACTGCTCTAATGGGCTGTGGTCACTCCTGTCTCTCACTTGCAAATCAACTGCCTGCCCGTCAAGAGGCCGCCAACCACTTCAGATCTACAGTAATGCAGCTCCCAAATGTGTGCTGCCATGCCTGTGCTAGCTCTAGCTGCCAGCTGCATGTCTGCCAGCAGCTGCAGTACACATCGCATCTTTACAGGGTCCAGTCTCAGCATCTCATATCTCATATTGAATATCTCACATCTCATATCTCATATCTCATCTCATCTCATCATCTCACCTCACCCCACCTCACCCCACCCCATCCTATCTCACCCCATCTCATCTCACAGATGCAGAGTTATGCCTCTCCCATTGTACATTATCTCAGACTCTAGGAAATGGGTGCTGCCACACTTTTTGTGAAGTAGTTAAAGCATTTGCGTAGACAAATAATAAGTAATAATATGGGGTTGAAAATATACCTGTGAAGTTCCAGAGAGATTGCATTTGGGCTCAAGTCTTAAACGTGGTTATTAGACATCTGAAAGAATATTGAGGGTATAGATACTGAATATAGGAATGGCATATTGAATAGGAGATAGTACAAACATAAGAAGGAACAAAGAAATAATAATTAAAAGGGTAGCCTAAATGGGTAGGAAAAATAGGGAAGAGGAAAAGCAAAGATTGAAACTGGGAATGGTGCCTGCAGGGGTGGTCATGTAATATGACCATATGAATGATCCTGATGGCCATTTGCACACACACATGCAAAGGCTCTTTCACTGTCTTCTACTTCCACTCAGGAAAAGCAGCTCTTCTCCTAGCAAGGCTGACAAACTCTGTCTGAAAGCAGAGTGTCTGGAGAGAGAAGAGCTCTGCAATCACTATAATTCACTCTTGCAGAGCGATTACTGGCTGTGCAGGACAAAGGTGCCCTCCTACAGTGCCTGCCCACTGTGTCAGACAAAAGCATTCTCCCGTGGTGCTCAGAAGATGCGCAGCACAATGGTGGCCCCTGCTGCGTTTACAAGATGTGTGGGACAAAGGTTTCCCGTGCTGCACAGGAGCTTTGAGAGATCTTCATACATGCCTTAGCACTGAAATATTTCTGCAGAGAAGTTTCCAGGCTGAAAAGCTTCTCCACAGATACTAGCCACAGAGCTGACCTCAGGTCTGCTTCTCTAAGTGACAGCTCACCTCTAAATAGTGCGGGCTTCAAAATGAATTAAGGGTGTTCCACACCTTGGGGTTTAGTCCCCATTGGGATGGAGAATTCTGCTGCTCTTCAACAAGGTCTTGCTTGGCAGACAGTTTGCTCCCTGCAATCACAATTTATACTGAGACCCTGTCATGCTGCAAAACGCCAGTGTGAGTAGCTTAGCCATCTTGTCTGTAGACAATGGCAGAGGTTGTTTTCACATTTATGATTCAAGCTACATATCTAAAAGGCACTCAGTCCTATCAGAACTTGATTTAAATCAGTTCAGAGGTTGAAATATAGACTTCTGTGGGCATTTGCAGGAACAGAAACACTCTAAACATTATTAAACATGAAAAGCAACACAATTAATTTCTCCTTTACTCATAAACTAACAGATAAGCCAACTCCATCTAACTGGGTACACAACTGTGACAGATCTTTCAGAAAGGATTTTTTCTCCTGGAAGTTTTGAACCAATGGAAATTTCTTTCTTTCTTTCTTTCTCACATTATCCACACACACACTGAAGAACTTCTTTAATTCTTAGGTGTTCAGTTCTGCAGTTCTGTAACTCTGCAGCAAAATAACAATACTGTCCTAATACGCATTTAAGTGTGAATAAGAGATGCTTCCTGCCTGTCCTGCATCCAACTTTCTGTACGCGAACAGATTACTTTTTGTATCACAAAGCTATTTCTAAAATAGAATTTAAATTTTTTTACTCTTGAGTGCAACAGATATTACCAAGCATGACAGAACAACTTTCAATTCATAAGGTTTCTCCACTTACAATTCCTTTATCCTGTTGATCTGCACCGGAAGAAATTATTGTGTCTTTTGTGACTATTTTGGTCTACTGATGTAAACATCCAGGTCTCAAACTCCAAAACAGAAGAAACTCTCAGAGCATCCCCAGGAAAGCTAATGAAAAGGAGATTAAAAAAATACATCTTGCCTAAAATCACTCAATAGTTCTGACTCGGAAAATGAGGGCTTCAGGAAAAGCACTGAATAAGTCCATAAGCTCAAGAACTTTGAGATCCAAAGACCTTAGGAGTTTTTGCATAAGTACTTCTAGATGTCACAATGGTAAAGAAAGGTTAAAAACTTAGGCAAAATTAAGAGATAAGATAAACACCAATTAATGAAACGAAAACAGTAATTTCAGAGGAGACATAAAAAACCCCCAAACCCATCCCCAAACTTCGACGTGTTTAGTTTGGCTAAGAAGAAATTGTTTATGAAGTCATGGACATGATAATAATCTGAAAGTAACTGTATAGGGAAATGAATTCTTTGGAGAAGCCAAAAGCGAAGAAACACAACAATTTGAAGAAATGAAAAACAGCTTATTAAGTGGGCTTAGACACACAATAAATTGGTTAAGACTCAATATTCATATAAGAAAAATCATGGCAATGCTGGAAACAAGATTACACACACTAAAGACATTTTTTACTTAGTTATTATCTACTGTGACACAAAGCAGTTCTTATTTTTGTTGGACATGCATTATCTATAATAATCTTTAGTGGGATGATGAAAACAGAGCAATAAGCACCCTACCAACCCAGAAAAAAGATCACCTCTGAATTCCCACACTTGCAATTGGCTTGTCTTCCACTTCTTGCTTACAATACACTAACTTTCCACAAGAAGCAAGTGGTTAAAAAAAAAAGTAAAAAAAAAAAAAACAGTGAATTCCTCTTGCCCTCTGAGCAACAAGATGCAAAGATGCACACAAAAGCTCATTGCAAGCAAGGTCTGCAAAGCAGGAAAGAGACAGGAGTCTAACATGGCCACCATTATTTTGCATTACTTTTCATTTAATATTAAGGGCAGTCCCATAAGTAGAGGTCATTCGTTTTTCCTCTACACGTGAACTGGCCAAATAAGTGAAACATGAGGTTCTCTCCTGAGCACAGGTTACCAAAATTTTCGGAATCACCAGAGTCAAGCAATTTTCTTTTGAGTATATATTAAAAAAGGTAAAAATGGTGTCTGAACAACAATCTCAGAGGCAGCAACTTCCAATGCGATAAATTTTTGCAGGAGGGCAAGCCATTTCCTTGAAGAAGAGATCCAGTAAAGATGTATGCAATATTATGCAACCATAGGTTTTAAAATTCATGTTAAAATGGTGTACCGTGCAGAGAGAAGTAGGTAGGGTTTGAAATTATATACATATTGATATACGTATTCACATCTCTATTGCTATCTTTATCCCTACCTCTATACAATCTTCACATATCTATCTCCATCTATATAGTATATGTATCAACAACACTATCTATCTATCTATCTATCTATCTATCTATCTATCTATCTATCTATCTATCTATCTATCTACTCATATCTGTAACTCCGCCCTTACTTGCATGTAAAGACAAGTATGAAAATTCCCTACCTGACAAATGTGGGGTGGGATACTCAGATTACATCCTACAAAAGTATTTTTGGGCTAAGATCTACCTATGGAAGGTGCAGGATCTCACCAATGGAAATTAAGAATAGGTTAGAAAACCATCTTTTAGGAATATTATGGGTCTAGCTAACCTCACTCTGGGCAATATGAACAAATCAAGTAACTTCATGAGTTTCTTTCAATCCAGTCCTGTCTTTTCTGTGACTTCACTTTGTGAAGTGGCTTCACTTTGTGGCTTTATTTAAGCAACATCTAAAATTGATTGTATTAGCAAGGTACTTCACAGTACCTCAGAAGCATTGGAATAATATACATTAGTGAGATAATTTTGTAAATGCACATGCATTTTTTCTATCATGAATTAGGAAAAAAATCTATATAAAATTGCAAGCAAGAGCACAAATAAAGTATATAGCATTTGAAAACAATTATTTTCTCAACTAGGAGAAAGGAAAAATGGCTTTTAAATAAAGGAAATTTTGTCAGCTCAAAACTCAACACTTTACGAGAGAACTTACAACCACAAGACTTCTTGGGTGAGACCCCTGAAAACCAAGTGCTCATGCCTCACAGATCCACAGGTTATAAACCTGAAAAACACTAATTCACCTGACAGATCTTAACATGCTGCAGTATGGTGCAAGCCGTCAGTTATGCCCCCTTCTCCTCACTGCTTTACAAAGACACATCAAACAGAGTTTTGTAAGGGAGAAGTCATTACTGTGCTTTTGCAAACTGAATGGCTCAGCCATGACAAGGAATGGACCTGAGCTCTGCTGAGCCCACAGCAGGAGCTCTGTTCATGCAGCAATGCTGCTGTTGTTAACAATTATACAGGTTTTATAAAACCTGTATACTTGTTAAAACCTTAAACTCATTTAAAACATTTTGCAGCAATTCCTGCAAGTTACTTTAATCTGAAATACTCAAGGGCTGATTTTTAAATCTGAGTTTATTCCAAAATCCCACAGCTTTTTACTGCCTATGGGACAGAGACCTTAAGAGTACACACTCTGCTATCCTGTGAGAATGCTACTAATGCAAGAAATTCATCAGTGATACCAGGACACGGGAAACAACCAGCTGCTTAGAAAACAGCTCCTCTTTGTAATGATGTTTTATGATTATTTGTTTCTAAATAGTAATTATGCCATCATACGTCTGGATGTACCAGCAGTACAAGATTAAACAGCTTTGGCACTTTCCAAAAACATAGCAGCCAATGCAACACCACGGAAATGGCAATGCCAGCACCAAAGAGCAGCTAGGAATGGCAGCAGTGCTTTAAAAGAAGATGTTACATGACACCCTATCCACTAAAGACATAAAAAGGTTCTTAATCACTAGCAGGATAAGCACATACTGCTTGCCAATTTGTGAAATTTTGAACCCAAGAACAAATTGCACTAAAGCAATTTTAAAATAAAGCAGCAGCAGAACATAATTTTCTCTTCTTTCACACCAGAAGCAGAGCTTCAAGACTGGTGTGCATGCTGACATAGGCAGCTGCGGAAGTAAAGAAGGTCTTTCGAGGGACAGGAACAAGCCTGTGTTTAAAGAACAAGCTGCAATGAGAACATGCATGGGGCATGAAACACATCAAACACGCCGAGTGTTTTTATGATTTTAGTGAGAATCTGAATTCATATCTTGCAAGCCTTAATAAATACATTAACTCTCCCTTCCCACAGTGGAAAATGTTTATAATCTGCTACATAAGAAATACTTCTAAAGCATTTTTTCCTCCTGAACTTTTTACTTGGATTACAGTGTCCTGTTGTATCTGTGTAGACAAAAGACTACAGTCAACACAACTCCAGAGTATTATCAAAGGTACAATGGTATCCACTAACCCATCTGGTACANACTCCTCCAATGTGCCACTGGCACTATTCATCTTCTCCCTGGTCCTGGAGCAGCTACAGAAAAGGCACTGCCCTTGATTTGTCTTCAGAGGCTAATCCTGTGATGGGTAAGATGAAAGAATCTCAAGAATCCAAGTGCCATCTCTACAGTGCCATCTTTGGTCCTGTGGGAAATCTGGTGCTCCCCTTCTAATGTCTGCTCCTGCAGGATGGTGGAAATGGGGTTAGCAAATGGTGGACTAAGATGGCGCTGTTGACCTGCTTTCCTGTTTTTGCTGGACACCAACTTCAGGAGCCACCATCTGCTGCAAAGGATTCACCTCCTTAAGAGGTGAATCAAGAGAGGTGAAACTGAAGAACCTAAATCCAAGTTATCTTGAAAACCCCAATTCAGCCATCCACCACACCCTGAGGTGTCTAAGCTCCACAAACATCTCAAATCCTGACCTTAAAGTTTGCACCTTATAGTGGTATCACTTCTGTACATGCTCAGAAACACATCAGGCTTGGCAGTGAAAATATTCCCAAGGGTCTCAGGCAGATACAGTGCTTCCATGTCCCCCTCTCCCCCAGCCCTGTAATGCTAAGTAGGTGTCCAAGCCACAGGGGCAGGAGTGCCCTCTTGTCTTTTTCCTATGGTTTAATTTCATATTAATCTCTTCCTACTCCTTGCCTGTTTTTCATTCACCAGGGACACCTGTTTCTCCAGAACACCTATTTATCTAGGAAATCCAATTCTGAATTCCTCTTCTACAACTTGCTCACCTGGCAAAGGTTCTTCTTGAACTCATGCTTAGTGCTTGGCTTTTATCTCATTCCATCTCATCCACACATTGATCCCATCTGTCCTGTTCTCATGGCCCACCAATTTCTGCCTATTTCTGACTTTGCTTCAGCCATTTCAGGAAGACCTCCTCTACCTCATTGCTAGTGCACCCACCCAGTTTCTCCCACCTCACAAACAGCTTTATCTTTTGGCTGCTGGCATCAAACACATCTTCCTTCTCCATGTTTTCGTTTTTCTTAACAGCAAAAGAAAGTCCCAGGTCTGACTGGCAAGTCAGACAAGTATTTAGCAAGTATTTTAAAAAGCTGAACACAGGACACACCTACCACCCAGATGTAGTGGTGAGGGCAGAAAAAGAGGACAAATTTGTGAAAATGCAGTTGCCCTACTCTGCATGATCAGAGAAACGAGATATTTATCTCGTAGGTGAGAATGATGGTTTCATGGGAAATTTGGGACATGTTCTTAATGACTTAATGGAAAGGAAACATATAATGTTTCCATTTGTAAAATGCCATGGGAAATGAAACCGGGCCACCAGAACACAAACAACAAGTAATAAATGGAGTTAAAAAAATCATGTTTGGGGAGTAAATAACAAATGTCCTTAAATAACAAATGTCCTTAAGTTTGATAAAATTTTAGTTATGTCAAGTAAGTATAAAAAAATTTTCTGGAAAAAATAAATAAAAATTTGCAGATTCGAGGTGTAAATAACCCTTGTGCACTTGCAGTAAGTAGTTTATGACTAACTCATACCATATCAATTTTTCTCATTTGCATTACACCAAATGCTGTCTATATATGTACACATATTACATCCGCCAATCCTGTGCATCTAGGCCTTACATGACTCACTTCCAGGTGTCTGCATAGCTGTACTAGTGAGGAAAATGGCGAGAAGATAGTGCTGTTTCACCAGTGAATTTACACCACTGTAGT
Source organism: Hylia prasina (assembly GCA_013397195.1). NCBI lineage: Eukaryota > Metazoa > Chordata > Aves > Passeriformes > Sylviidae > Hylia > Hylia prasina. The sequence continues at coordinate 463,939 of VYXD01012041.1, read as the reverse complement.
GAGGGTTAACTTTCTTTTATTAGCATGACCTTTGCTGGTTGTTGTTAATTAGCATTCTTGAAGGAGGCAAGTGACTGAACCCAGATGGTGGGATTTTAAGGACAATGATCATTGTTGTGGGTCAAGTACACCTTGTGATCATAAAATTAATAACCTCTACAACAACAGCTTTACATATGGCTGTCTCAGAAGAGTGCCACTTGTGTAACTCACAGCCTTTGGAGATGCTATTTATAATTTATACCCAATTTGAAGTGCAAAGATTTTTCTCTCCCACAAGTCATGGTAATCAATACAGGTCTGCACCTATTACAGCCTGATGAAGTGAAGTGTGTGGCATGGATCAGCTGCACTGGGCAAACAACACAGCTCATAAACATGGCTTTGCAAAAGAGATCTCCAGTGGCCATTTCCCACACCTACACTGTGAGAACAAATAAAGGAGGACATAATTTTCTGTAGGGGTACCATCCCCGCTTAGTGTTGAAAACTAAATTACTCACATATTTGCCTCAGAACTACCCAGAAACTTGAAGGATTTTTGCACATCACATGGATTTTAGGCTTCTGCACTCTTAATTCATAACACATCAAGACTTAATGAGGAATACTATGAAGCCCCTATATCATGGAAACTGGCAATTTAAGACAAAACACTAATTCACAAAGGCCTTGCAGATGTGAATTACACTAAATTTACTAAGCTTAATGGTATCACACTTTCTGTGACTTAACCTCAGAGATGTCACTAGAGGGACTGTTTGAGATTAATGATCATAAAGCTGCATTTCATTCCCTGCTTAACCCTCCTCCTTGTTTTGCCATCCACAGACGGCAGCTCTGCCTGGAAATGTTCAGTGCATGCGCCTTGCTTCCTACCTCTACAGAACAGCACCACCCAAAATCAGTCATGGATGATGCTCAGGATGCAAGGGCAGCAAGCCAGTCACGCAGCAAAGAGTTCAAGACAGGCATCAGGTGGGGGAGGCAGTGAAGTGAGGCACAGGCAGAGCGAAGCCGAAGGCAGCTGCACGGCAGACAAGACAAGCATGTTGTGTGCTGGCATGAGCTGAGCTCTGCCAACAGCTCTCCTGACATCCCTGTCTATGGAGTCAGACACGAACATCACTGTGGGAGGTGGGTCTGCCAACAGTAGGAGGGAGAACTCAAAAGTCTGGGATGAACGTGAAGGAAAATATTAAGTTCATATTAAGGAAAAAAACCATCCCAACCAAATAAATCCTTAAGAGTTGTGGAAATTCACTGTGGGTTTGCTTGTGCGACTGCTGGGACCCCATTGCTGAAATCTGGCTGGAGAAGGCTCAGTGAGACCAGCACTCAGGTGGATGAGAACAGATAGGGGTTTCTCCTGCAGAGACTGCAGATCATGTTCTGCTTTACAGCCACAGAAAAAACACACCAGGACACAAAAAAACCTCAAAAATCAGAGTCTTTCTGCTAATCCAGTTTTAAACATCCAGTTACTGAGTGGTAAAGTTTCTAACTATTCCACTGAAATGCTACACTAACCAAATAAGCTTCATTTGGGAGACCATACTTATTTCAAAACAGAGACTTCACTATTACCCTTTAAAAAAAATAATAAATAACACCAAGCTGCAAAGCTGTATCTTCAAGCTGACACAGTCACTTCAATGTTGAAGAAACAATTTATGACTTTCCCTAGCAGCCAGAGGAAAAATAAACATCCAAACATTCAAAGACAGAAAACAATGAAGCTTAATGACCTCCTTGTATTTGCAAATGCAATTTTCACTTCAAAATACAATCTTGATATATTAACTGATCTTTCCATGTGGAGTTGTCCAGCTGGACCAGTGCTGCTGAGAGAGACTGTGGAAAAATCAAGAAAAATCCCTTGTGTCATGGTAGAGATTTTTTGCCAAGCATTTAGTAGTTTTAAAGAAAACCACTAGAGTTTCTTCTATCCAGAAAGATGGTTAACCTTGGGAACTGGGAATAGAAACAGAAACTGCTATGAAAGTATATTTGGAAGTGTAAGAGCGATGAAATATTTAAATTAGTTTCAAAACTTGGGGGTTCAAATTATTTTATTTTCCTTAGATCAAGAACCTCAGTTTTGTTTTTCCATAAAACTAGAACAAAATAAAAAGAAGTTGTCAAGATATTTTCTCTCTGAAGAATCACTGAACTGGAGTTATGTCATCTTGCATTAAAATTACCAGTTATTGCCAGAGTTGGCCTACAAATATTACATTAAAAAAGAATGAAGAAAATCACTTAAATAAATTTGGGGAGTTCTTTTGCTGATGGCCTATGCATATCTCTTAAGACTTATTGCTCTATTTTGGTTTAATTTGTCTAAAGCACCACAGGCTGATTTTTTTCAGGCAATTTTAAAGCAAAGTGTTGACACATTAGAGAAAAGACTTCACTGTAAAAACAAGGACTGAGGCAGGAGCTGAAATTTGTCTAAATAAGACAAATATCAATACGCACAAATGCACAGACACCTATAGTTTGACAGTCACTGCTCATAAAATTCTGCAATGAGATTATATGAAAACTATCTTCTGTAGAGGGAAGTTAGAGAGGAGCTCATATATAAACACTTGAGGAAAAACTTGTGCTGTGGCTGGAACATTCCCTGCTAGTCTGAGGATAAAGGAAACACTACAACCACAATATTAAATTAAGAAAACATTCCTTTTTTCACTCTGTTATGAAAAGTAAAAGGTCTGTGAATGACTAAAAAGCAAAGGCCTTGAAGTCAACAACATCCTCATCTGGTTTATCATGTTTTACAGCCTCAGAATGACAAACACTTCACATTAGTGTCTCTGCAGCCATGATTGTCACTTTTCACAGGAACCAAATGAAATTTTACCGTGCAAATATTCCACACTCTCAGGGGTTTCAGAATTGCTTTTCCAGGTCTGCATTCAGATACACACTGAAAGCCTACAAGACTCCCTCTGAGGAAGGACTGCTGAGGGGACAGGACACTGTAAATATAGGGTTTGCTCTCCTTTGTGAAGCTGGAGAAAGCAGCAGCTAGGCAGCTCAGGAAACTTCATGCCCTGCTGAAGTCTGCGCATCTCAGCATCTGCAATGGGAGAATGGGTAGGAAAGGTCTGGGAGGAATGGGTGTGGTCAAGAAGATTTACTGCTTTTTATTGCTGAGAACTCACACCCCAAGGCAAACTTGCCTCCATGCCAAATGTCTTCAGCTAAACAGAATTGCAACAGCAGCTCCTCTGCAGCTGGAAGAGGAACAGTGAAGCCTGCTCACCAAGGTCATGCCTTCCACAGCTGCAGAAACCTTCACAGAGCCTTGGCATGAAGGACAGCCTGCCCCATGCTGCACACAAGGTGCTCCTGCTCTTTCACAGGAAGAGAAAATGGGACATGTAAATCCACCTGTGGTGGAAACGCATCCCATCTACTACCACAGCAATAGGTGGAAGCACCAAGATTTGTCCTGTGAGCCTAGGCGCAAGGATGCTGGTAGGAAACAAGTTTGCTGCTGGGTCTAAATTAAAAATAACCTCATCTATCATTGATTTTCATATTTTCTGTCCAGGAGATACTAAGGATGTGCACTGAAGGAATCCTACTGCTCAAATTGCACAATGCTGACTGGGCTGTACTTCTGGTAAGTACTTAAATTGTGTTCCACAACAAAAGAGATTCAGTAAAACCCCCACCAAATCCCACAGCAAAAGTAGTAAAATAAAACTGTGACATACTTAACAAATCAGCTAGTTGCAACAGCTTTCGTATGGCCTGAGAAGTGCTGAAATCAAATGTTTCCTTATGACATCTATTAATTAAAGGTGGATTTCTGAAATATGAAAAGTAGGTTCTTTTTAATTGAGTTTTGTATCCCAAATGGATCACAGAGCAATTCTTATTTGACTTTTGTGTATAATGCAAGTAAGTCCTATGTAGTTTGGGATCTCAATAGTTCCCTTTATAAGAGCTTGTTTTCAGTTGTTTATAAATTTTGCCAGGCTAAGTATTTGGGATGAAAATTCCCATGCTTTGTCCCTGCCTTAGGCTGATTATTATATTTTTATGTTTCAAGTGAGAGGATTTAGTCACTTCAGGAAATAAGATTGAGGGAAAACATATTTTGGCCCTGCTGGGAGGAATAAAAAATGAAACAAACAAGAAAATAAAAAAACCCAAGTCTTACAAGAATTTTGTTGAGCAGCTCCTGTGTCTCTGTTTTTCACAGCTTGAAATTTGGAAGGTAGGGTCCCTTGTCCTTTTGCAGTTCCCAAGAAAAAACAGCCAGCTTTTTGCCTAGTCACAAACCTTTGAAAAAACTTATTTGCATATGCTCAGCACAGAGTCCCCAGAATCTGGAAACCTAAGTGGCCAAAGATTCCTCTGAAGATTGTGTTTGCTCAGAGTGGACAGGGCTAAGCCAGACTGTTTTTAGCCACAGTCGCTCCCAGGTGTTGCAGTCTAGTCTGGCATCAGGCACAGGAACTAAGTGCAAGCAGCACTCTGTCCTGGGCTCCAAATGCAGGCAGAAAAAGGGGAGTAGGGTAAAAAAAGCACCCTAATGTAAACAGAGATGAGAACTAGTCCCTGGCGGGCACAGGGATGAGTGAATCAAGACATGAGATTGACCGTGTAAAAAGAGAAGTAGCATAGGAACACCAAGGAAGGTGAAGGGAACACCTCTGCAGGAGAAGACCTTGAAAAGTAGGGAACTGGCTGCACAGAGAGGTTAGGAGGCAGACCTGAGGGACAGCTGACAGTCTGGACACGGCAGGGACAGGTGAGCAGACATGGAGGGAAGGAAAGGCACAGTGGGACATGACTCTCCAAACTAGGTAAGAGCTGCCTTGTGGGAGACTTGGTCGCTTCAGGCAAAGACAAAATTGTCAATGCTTCATTCTCCCTTGGCTGTGGGTCACTGAGAAGGTGACAATCTACTGCACTAACACCGTTCAGCACTTTTACCTCATTTCATCAGCCCATGTGTCTAAGCTCAAACTCTACGTCTGAAATCTCCATCTCTGCAACTGATCTGCAGCCACAGAACATGACATGATAAAATTGCCTTTCTTAGTCTTATTGTGGTTGAAGAAAATAAATTACACGCAGTAAACTGTATTAGGAGACTATTTGAAGCATGCATACTGAAGGGACAAGTTAAGGACATTCAGTTTAGTCAGTGTCAAAATGGTTCAGGCAAAACTGAGGGGAGATGGTGCTTACTGGTGCTGCTCTGGTACAGCTTGTGTTGACCTTGCAGAGCGTGTTATGTTGCCCTTGAGGATCACTTGTGCACTTTTCCACCAGATGCCTCTGTTGATCTGCAGCTATTGCCTAGGAGTAAAGAGAACTGGTCCAAACAGATGAGGCTTTTGCAACAAAATGTGAAATAACTTCAATTCAATGCAGTACAATGAGTAAATGAAGCAGAATTTAACACAGTTGGGATCTGGGAAACTCCTGTAATACATTGCTGTGACGTGTATATTGGCTATTACATGGGCAGTGAAAGAACTTGAAAGTGTTTGGGTAAAAACCTCCAGGTATTTAAAGTAAAAACTAATGGCTATTATAAGAAGTATCAATAAGGAATTAATCTCATTAATGGAAGAAAACGTTACAGAGCCCCAAGCTCCAAGAAGGATTTTTTGAGCATCTATAGACAGAAGTCTCACTGCAAGCACCTCACAGCTGAGCTGACTCTCTAATCTTTGCTGGTGAAAAGACATGGCTCATGTGGTTTTTTACGTTCAAAGTTTCCAGGTCACCTAGATTTCCGCTAGCCAAAGAAGAGCGAAGCTTCCTCCAATGGTCAGTCTTATATTTTTATCTTAATCTATCTCATGGTAACTGCTATTTTAACCTGAGTGTGTAGTTGCATTACGTAGTTGTGATCACTGTAAAGAATAAGAGGTAATACAGAAATAATGGTTTGCTATGGAAAAATAGATGAGGAACACAAGAAGGAAACTGAAAGCCACACAACAAGCCAATTGTAAGCTTTGTGTTTCTATTATTTCATTCTTTCCTGAGATGATGACTGAGAGTAATTTGAAGACATCATGAGTCACTTAACGATATAGTGTGATCCAACAGGATCCCCTCCTGTAAGCATCTAAGTGAGGTGACTTCTGTTTCATAGCAGTCTGTTATTCCGTTTTCCTACCTGTTCAAAATAAACCTCTTTCAAGCCAAAATAATTGCTTTGCAAGCCTGCAACTTTTTCTTAGGGTGATCCACAGTCCACCAAAAACTTCAGATGCACTAGCATCTAAACTAGCAAAGGAGCTGAGTAACACTGGTGGATGGGCTGAATTCCAAGGGACATCACAGGTTGACTCAGTCTGGAGATGCACAAGCCCCGTGGTTCTGCAAATCTAGTGGTACAAGAAAGGATCTGCAGAGCTGAACAGGACAAATTGACTTTGAAGGACACAACACAGGTAGGAGTACAAAATTATGAAGCACAAAATGTTTGTATCTTGCCATCGTCTTGCTCTAGCATGAGCTTCAGCTGTCTTTCACTGTAACAGAAGTCAATTAAAAGTTTGAATGCTTCATACATTGTTGGAGCTAAGAATGGCTGGTCACTAAAAGCAGTATTATTCTGTAGTTACATCACAGACATTTGTAGACTCATCCCTGAAGTTTGCTTCTGTGGCTTTAGATAATATTTACTTTTATTTTTTTTTTTTACATTTGGCTAACAGAACAAATGAAAAAAAACTGTATGAAGAATCATGCAAAAGATGATAAATGGCAGATTTAGTATCAGCAATGGCAGTTTTAACAAGCATCTTATACGGAAGAACACTGCATCCAAATTTTAACTTTGCATGATATATGATGCTATGACATATAGTTACCTATTTTGGAATGACAGCCATGCATGGTTTCTTTTCCTTGCGTCAGCTTCTAGCACATACATTTCTGTGCTAATATGACAGTATTCTTTGAATGAGATAAAAAGGAAGGATGACTGAGCCACAGGCTCCTCTGCAGCAAGCAGAATCAATTACCCCCCCAGCCAATTTAATTGATCAATTTCAAATACAGGAAATCTGCTGAGTCCAGTGAAGTCATAGAAGGCACCATTTCAAAAGCAGATACCTAATACTCATATAAAATATGTAACAAGCCAGGCAAATTATAAAAGCATTAATATGCCTGAAGATGAAATCACCTTATAAACATTCACGTTCAGTAGCATATTTATGGCAATTACACTGCTCATGCAACATGTTACCATTTCAATAATACTACACATTGCGCACTCTTATCCATGTTTTATGGCCCAATAACTTTTACCAGCTATTGTTTGTTGCTCTGTTTACTAGTGCCATATCACAACATCCATCCTGGACTTGGCAATGACAGATGTTGTTACACGTACTCTCAGCAGGATTTTTTGCTTAGCACCACAGGACGCTCTACCTTGGCTCTGTGCAGTACACAGACTGCTAATGCAAAAATCCCAGTGCTTAGTGGCTCTGAAAAGGCATAATGTTACAGCACCTTGATTTATTCCAACAGACTTTTAACCCATGCATTTACCAGTACCTTTTTAATTTCCTCACACAACAGGGAAGGAAAATGCTGCTACTTCCAGCTGGGCATATGTGCAGATACCCTAGCAGTCAGTACTCCGGTGTGCATCAGCTTCTCAATTATTTGGTCAAAATTTTCCAGTTACAAATCAGATTTTCAAGACAAGAACTCTTCTACACCCTTTCTCTTGAATGCAAACTGGGCACTAGCACAAACATTTATTTCTTAAAATAGCAATATCCCATCTGTTTAACTCTCTAAAGTGAGAAACTCAGCAGCTAAGCCATTATAGAATGTCCAATGTGCATAAGACATGAATTAGTTTGCTGGACAACAATTACTGGGCTTTACTGATGTTTTTGGGTTTTTCAAGTTCTTCCTCTTCAGTATCTACCTCCAAAATTGAAGTGATGTCATTAAGCATAGAAGACTAATTGGCAGGCTTCTCAGGGAATAGGCAGGTAATGGTGGGTTTTCTTTAAAGGTCTTATGATACATATGCTGATTTAAGACTACCTTTACTTAACCAAGAATGGGAATAAGAGTGTGAAGAATCTGAAGCCAGAATAAAAACAAGACTAAAAGAATTTAGCTTTCCACTTTTTAAAGACAGATACCTGGGAAAAAAGTGTTTAATTTCATAAAATTGCCAGCTTTGCAATCCATACAGGCCCCCTTACAGTCTCTTAAAAGAAAATAAAGACAGATCATTATGCAAGCAGCAACATAAATTTCTGCTGCGGCACTTTTGCTAAGAGGAATTTGTATCAAGCTTTAACTATGAAATTATGAAAACTTGGCACTGTCACAAAACCCCATCAATAAAAAAATACAGCACATCAGGTAGCAGCACTTAAAACCACTGCTCTTTGCATCCCCTAAAACACGACATGGTTCACAACTTTAAGGATCACTTGAGATATGTCTCCATCATCTGGAAGCTTGAAGTTATGGGTCATGGTATTGCATGATGTAGATGTTCCCCTTCAGACCCGTCGGTTTTCTTTTACAACAACAAAAAATAAACCCACCAAAATTCTTGAACACTTATTACATGTGTAAGATTCTTTCAGGAGGAATAGGCCAAAGTCAAGTTTGCTGAGCCATACCCCAACCAGAATCCCCATGATTTTATAGATGCAAATAGCTTAACATTATTTCAGTGTACCACACTGTCACAAAGGGGCATTCTAAGTGTTAAGGTTGTATGCTGAGCTATCAAAGATTCATGCAGAAATGTACCAGCATCCTTCATATAAAGCTAATCAAATTTGAAATTACTGACATGTCACCTTGAGGAGGAATTTGATTTATTATTTGCAAAGTAATCCAGAAAACAGTGAGACACACAGCTATAAGAACTACTGTTATACTGACTTCATGACTTCACCTTAGTTTTTGTTGTTGCTTTTGCATCTGCCCTAAATAATAATAAACAACAAAACTTTCTTTGTGCTGTTAAATTGCATGAAGGTGAAATAAGGTTGCTTAGAAGTGTGTGCTCTTGTGTGGCTGCACAAGAGTCATTTGCCATCAATTAATGATACATGACAGAAGGCACAAAATGGTGTGAAGCCAGCTTTCTCCTTCGCAATCGTCCCATACTCAATGGGGACGACTGCCAGAAGTTACATCAGTTCCATGATGTTCCATGATTCCTTGCTTGTTTCTTGGTGGCAAGACCTGATTCCGTAAGATCAGATATTGTGCAAATAACATGCAAGTTTTCAAATGTCACTCAGTTTAAGAGCATACATAATTTGTAGCATTGATTTGTGCTCATAAATCACAACACTGGTGAACACAAACCAGGCAGTTCTCAGGCACAAAAGCACACTAACCACCTTAAAATCTGCTTCACTTCTAGCTTTACATCAAACACATGACCTGGCTTCACAAGATAAAGACAATGTAGGATCTCCCTCAAAAAAGTCACACACCTGGCCAGTCGCACCGCAGCATTTATTCACCTGTACTGCGTTTTAACACATGGTGCTCACGTATCTTGCAGACTGAATAAAGTAGGAACGGTTTGGTTTTAGCACTGATGTTTGCTCTTTATTGTTATGTATAGCTCTGGATGTATAAGAACACAAATGTTTGTGTGTTTATGGCACAATCGAAGTAAGAATTCCTCATTTGAGATCAGCTATCCTAGTGAGTAAAAGACTATCTGTATAAACAAATCTGTTCACTACCTTCAAATATTTTTGTTGTATAATTATATCTCATAAATATCCTCACAGACATATAAAATATATTCTTAGGAAATTTGCCACAGAATGTTGCTACTTATATTAAGAAAATGGTGTATGTGTACTATGCTCCATACTTACATACATGGAAACATATTGTATACTTACAGAACTGCCAAATATTTCAGTTCTGTCACTATACAAACACATTAATATTACTGGAAAAAAAATCCTTCCACTACCTCTCCTAAGTCTTTTTGAGACTGGGTTACCAACATACCTTTCAGAAAATGTGTTTTTATACTGATAAGGCTATATCACACTAGAACTAAGGATACTATACATCTAGGTAGGCTTGCAGCTAAGAACACAGCTTTTATCAATCCAATTAAATCAGGACTTATTCAAAAAGTAGCCTTCACTGCTATCCCCATTACCAGTTATCTCCTAGTACCAAACACTCCACATGAACTACTACCTTGATATAACCTGCCATTTCCCCATAGCAGCCCATTTTGGATATTATCAACCAAACTTTTGAACCAAGTTACCAAACCTTTCCTTTCCCAGATGCTGTACACGTGCTAGGATGCACAACATTCTTTCTTGTGTTTTACCACTAAATATGCAGCAGGCACCAGAGATGCCTGGATGGACAAATAAAATGGACTGTAAATTTATGCAGAAGGCAAAATGAGATTGTGAACTATGGCTTTTTACCATATTTCAGATTTCCTTTTTTATCTCTGGCCTTGGTAATCCATAAAAGGAACGAAAAAGTGCAGTTCTGTACAGATGGCTTTAAAAACATTTGCTTCAAACTTCATCAATAAGATCCAGAGGAAACTCAGATTCTGAAAATGTGGGGATTTTCAAAATGCAATATCAGTAACTAAAAGAGTAACAAGGGATGTGAGGAGAATTTCAAAATATTAGCATTAACAACTTTCCTTTTTTAGACAGGTTCTGTCTGGCAAATAAAGCCGTTAAGTGATTCCAGTAGCATCAATATTATACACAAAAATGGGATATCATTAATAACAATGTAGAAGAAAAGAATTCTCATAGGAGATATAAAATGCATGTGCAACAAGTTAAACCCTCACTCTACTAACCCAGTCTGAGCCATTTTATGTCTACGGTTTTTTAAATATATTAAAAGGTTTGCTTTTTTTCCCCCCACAGAAACCTTTTAAGAGGCATTCATAACACTGTCACAAAAGTAGAAAGCTAGCACAGATGACTTTGTCTACTTGCTATTGAAGCGAAGGATAGGCCTGATGCCTAATCTGAAGCTGACCTAATAGATAAAACCCTTGGGGTCTCGAATTTACATTTCATAAGCTTAATATTCTGCCTGATTTATGATTTGCCTTCTTAAACAAAGAAGGATGTACTTAACAACTTTACTTTTGTGTGGTTAACTGTTGATCTGAAAATGGCACATAAAATGCATTTACATCAGCACTGCCTAATAGGCCCATAATGATTCTTTATTATGCTTCAGTGAAAGGCAACTGAGTGACAAGTAACTGATTTTGTAGATCAAATAACTTTCTGCCACCCCCACACAGCTCCCAGCTGCTGCACACTTTATATGCCAATACAAATACAGTTGTAAAGTAGACAAATATATTATAACTATGTTATTAAATGAGACACAACATGGGGTGTTGCAAGTATTTGAGAGGCGTTCAATGCCGTGACTGGGAATTACAAGCATGCAAAATCACACACTAAAGGGGCTTCAGTTCAAAATTACTGCAACTTTCCCTCTGTTACTTTTTTACATATGATTTTAGAAGTTATTTTGTTCAGACAGTACTTCTTTTTTTCCTGCAGATAGCTGAAGAAGCCTGGGGCATGCTCCCCCTCTGTGTATAAGAGGTATTTAAAGCAAAGCATTTCAGTGTAAAGACAGATGTGCAGAACTCGTGATATTGAAAGCTGATGGTGACGACATTATGCACTGCACCTGAAAATGCACACTTCGCTGAAATGCTGTAAAAAGACTCCCGTGTGCCAAATTTTATTTCTATGTATTGCCCTGCAAGTAAATAATGATAAGACATCAGAGTCTGTCTGATAATCTTTGACAACAACTCTAACCCTGTCATCGTGGCCATGGGAGAAACTGGCACACACTCAGCTCTGACCCACTGAGCCTTTTATCTGTGTGTGTCTCCATGGACTAAGCAAATAAAGGGCAACTGATAATTTACACATGAATCAACTTTCTTGTCAGAGCAGGCACCAGAGACGTCCCTTTTCTCTACCACAGCAAGGAAAAGCATCCAGGTCTGAGCTTGTCTCTCCAGAAATCACGCAAGCCAAAGAGCGATGTATTGGGAAATGGTGTGTGGCAGAGGTATGCTCTTCTGGACGCCAGATAAAAAATGGCATCCGCAAAGAAGCAGATAAATACTGGGCTTGAAACAGGACAGATAGCAGCAGTGGGCCTTTGTCCTATTCAAAACATGCCATGCCATACAAACTGAAGCCAAGATACAATCCTGATAGAAGATTATACAAGATATCTGAGTGAGTATGTTTAAGGAATTTGGCCTACATTTTAATAAGGTACAAATCGTCCAGTGCCTCAGGTCTCATTTCCACTTTCCTGCCGCGGCCTTTTGAAAAGGTATGCAGACTGTCTTGGGCTTGCAAGACACTGGGCATGGGCATGTAATAACACTAATAAAATAATCCATGAACTTTATTTGTAACGAAAATTAGCCTAAAACATTGCATTGCGAAAGTAATCTGTAAAGATAAAGCAGTGCTTGCCTTCATTTTATATCTCATTATGAAGAGAACTTTTATTGGTCCATAGGCAGCACTCATACTCTCTTTCCCACAGTGAAAAGCAGTGAAGCACGGTACAGCACAGTTCTGTTGAACACTCAAGATCTCAAAGGCATTACTGTAGTTTAAACCACTGCAAGCATCATACTGCTATAAAACAAAGACAGATGTTTTATTGCTACATTTGGCATTTTATACATGCCAATTTCTGAAAACTTAAATTTTTGTGCACTGTAATACCCACTCTGCTACTGCATCCTTTCTTAAAATGGAAAGGATGATGCAGACTACCATCAGTGAAAACCTAGAATTAAATGTCAGAAGTCTGGTCACCCAGCACTACAGTGCTTCTTAGCATCAGCAGGTCAGGTCCCTCCACTGATAGGCTCCTGAGGAAGGCTCTGGTTGCAGCGGCTCTTGCTTGCAGCTGAGTTCAGAAAGACATATTTTCCTTTCCTGGGTCTTTTTCCATGCTACCACTGATGCTATTTCCCTAAGCCCCATCCATCACTCTCCTGTCTCTATTTCTGTTACCTCTGCTAATATTTGCTTGGAGCGCCCAGGACAGATTAGAAAGGTAGGGATGAAACTGCTATTGCTGCCCATGCTCCAAGCAGCTCTTAATAACTGTGGGCACCAAACAAACACATAATATAAAACTATTTAAAATAAGAAAAAAGAAATTACCTCAGTTATCGATGCCATATTTTGTCTTCTCTAAACTTGAAATGTAAAATAAAACAAAATTTAATGTTTTTCCTTTTTTTAACCCCAAGTAAATGTCCTGCTTTTTACAATTCCACCTTGTCTTCATTACCAACCTGTCTGTCATTTGTTTAACACTTACCCAAAATCACATTCATTTGTGAGGCAGCTTATAGCACACTTCTTTCCTTCCTAAAATGTATGAGAATACCGATACGGTTCAAGGAACTGATTTCAAATTTCCAAAAGAATTTCCATAAGATAGCCATGTACCTGACAAGCAAAACAGGCCTCACTACTGAATCTCCTCATTCTAGCATTTTGTGATATATAGTTTTAAAATTATATGGGCTGGATATGCATTCATTTAAATTTAATAGCAATACTGCTAATATCAGATGTGAGTTTATTAGCATGGTGCATTTTCTGTGAGCATGAACTGACTAGATGCCAATGATTTTTGAACTACATAGTGAAGCTAATTAGTTCTAAGAAATAAAGTGATACTTCTCTCTAGTGTCATACTAAGTGCTACAGTATGAATTATGCTGCTATAAGCCAAAACACAACTACAAAGACTTAATCAACTTGTAAAATTTACATAAGCATAGTAAGAAATAAATCTTTGAAGGAGTTGCATTTATGTTGCTAAATATATGTCTTCAGTGGTCATTAAAAACAAAGGTAAAAATCCAATATAAAAAGCAGAGTCTTTTCACTGTCATGAAATCTCATTCTCTCTGTTTTCTGGTACTTGCACTTGGCTCACTTTGCCACTGTTGTGTAAACCCTGCGCAACACCCCTAGCACCATTCTCACCTGATTTGTTAAAGCCACCACTGATGCCTAGGCTCACAGACTAGACCACTGTTTGTCTTTTCACTGTCCTGACAATGAACCCCTTCCCTGCATATACTCCTGAATGTGACTGTAAAGATCTTTCTTCACATTTTAGAGCTTTGACCGTGCACGTTTCAATTTGGTTCTTCCTTCATCTTCAGTTTGGATGATGTCTCACAGCAGTTTTTTCCCTTTCAGAGTTCACAGACGTCATTTATGCTGATAAATTTAACACAAGGAAGAACATTGTTGAGTACGGCACCCAGCCGGCATTGAATAACCTGTGCCTGTCCTCAAACTAAACTCTCCCCAGCTCCAAACCGGCATGATAGCATTCAGCTGCCTCTGGAGAAGAAACCTGGGGAAATCCTCACTCCAGAACTGTGTGTAAAGAGCATCCCTTGGGCAAAGGTGCACCAGCCATTTTGTGAGGAGCACAAAAGCAGAGGCAGCCATGAGTGCTGTTCTCAGACACTTTAATTTACTAACTCAGACACATGTGAGCTTCCTGTCTCCTGCCCAATCTCATTTCAAACTCACTCCTGACTGCAGTCAGCTCATCCAAGTGATTGTTGAACTGTTGACTTCTGCAATCTTTTTCCATAAAAAAATACTACTTTTGTAGACCCACTTGATGAACTTCTTTCAAGTTCCTCAATAAAGCTGTTCTTCGCAGAAATGCTTGCAAAGAATAATTAGGCTGCTGGTCCTTTTGAAAAACACTCCTCACACCATACAGCAGTATTTTGTGGCTTTCTTGTTTTCCAGATTTCAGGATATGGGGGGGACTCTGCACAGTGCTTACAGAATCTACAGTTACCAGTTTCCAGGCAAGCACCCATACTGCCAAATATGTTAAAAGGGCCATGCCAAGGCCAGGGCAGACCCAGTGCATGTACTACTGCCAAGCCAGACGAGGCATCATGAAGCTCTACCTAACATGCAGTAGATTTCCTTAACAAGCCTAGGTGAAAACTGCTGGAAAAACACAGTCACCAGTTTTTCACCATCAACTCATGATTGTGGACACCTGTTTTGGTGGCTTACCCCATTTTGTTTGTCCTGTCCAGAAATGCCTTTTGCAGGCAGCTACAGAAGCTCTCAGCAAAGATGGACAACAGAAACAAGAAAGGAGGCTGACATTTTGTTTTCACAGCCAGGACTGATTAAATACTGACAGCCCTTCTTGGCATGTACATTCAGAGGTGAAAGGTACTGTTGCTCCTCTCCAGGCACACAACTGTATGGTTTATCCATCCTTTGAATGGATGTCCTTGCTTTGCCTTCACTTGTCTTGACTAGTTGAAGGGAAGGTGTACCTTGCCTTTTCTCCTTTTGCAGAAAAGCAGAGCCTGTCTCAGGGAGCCCACAGCCTCTCTGGGAAGAGAGAAACAGGTCCCTTAAATTTATGCTGAACAAATCAGATATCTCAATTGCAAATCTGATTTTGTTGATGTTTATCTGTGACACTGGAGCACAGCAATATGGTACACTTTCCAAGTTCCCTCATTAGCTTTATTAAGTTTCCTTTGTCACTAGAAGATGGCCAACCTTTCTCAGCGAGTTTAGATGTAGCAAGTATCTCTTGCCCATGCTGAGGGGCTAATACACAAATACTCACTCCCATGTAGGATACACTAAGGCCATATTCTGACTACAAGTGACATGGTCTTATCTTCTCTTAATGTCTAATTAAAATCCAGCAGTGGACCAAATTAACTTGGTTTGCAAGGGAATCCAATTAACTTCAAAATGCAAGGGCAATGAGATGGCATTCAAACTAACGTTGTTGAAAGACAGAACAGGGGAATGCTGTCTGGGAAACTCAGCAACTTCTTTATCACAATCCCCAAATAAAAATACATTTAAATGTAGAAGTAAGAACATACTTTCTGAACAAGTCTGGGAGAAGCCAGAGGTCCTCTGCATCACCCTCCCCAGAGCTCCCAAGCACATTCTTCAGGCAGAACTCAACTCTTGGACCAACCCCATTAATGCAACTGCTCCTTGGACAAACCCTAAATAAACAAATAGACAAAAGGGCTTCTGAGCTACCTGAGACTAAAGAAACCTGCTTCCACCAGTGACAAACTCACTTGTAGCATATGACTGCCTAAAACATTTACATAACATGATCTCTGCAACTCTTAGCTGGCTATAGTCTCATTCAGCAGCTCAGTTAACAATTCACAAACTAGAAAGAAATAGGACAGGACCAATAACAATAAAAAAAACCAATAGAGCAGAATGCAATTCATAACTTGGATGGGTTAATCCAAACATTAAATATTGTAAGTAATGCTGCATCCCCTGTAAGGAATAACTTGAGGCAGCACCTGGGTCAATAAAATGTTTGCAGGAGACCTTTAGCACAACTGCACTGATAAATTTGCTGACAAAAACTTCTGTTGTTTCTTTGATTACTTCTGTGGATAACTTTATTTCTTCATCCACCTTTTCCACCCTGCCTTTCCAGCTGAGCTGACACATAAAAATAACATATCAACAAGAAGATATAAATTTTTTAATATACAATTTTTTCCCTTCAGGGTTGACATAAATGACCACAATGATTTGGAGAGTGTGAAGTGCTCCCATATCACTGCAGCTATCATAGCCCGCTCAAGTTCATTTCTGCTTCATGCATATGCTTGAACCTACTGCTGAGCCCCTTCCTCACACAGAGCGTCTACACAGTGATGGCACCGGAATGCCTAAGAAGTAGTGGAGAGTAGTGGAGCTGAAAACGCACATGGGACCAACTGCAACTAGTGGCTGTCCCAGGAAAAAAAAAGCTGCAGAAATGGTGTATGCAAACCCCATCTTGAGAAAGAGATATTTTTGCATGTCAGGAATAACAAGGTCATCATATAGAAATACTTGCAGATGGGCCAAGCTGGATACATTTCTCGTTTTAATAAGGATTACTGATCTAGTTAAAGAACACATCTCAGGCTAAGTATTTAGATGAATGACTTGAAACTTTATTTGGATTAATGGAATTTGATTAGGTGCATTCTCCTGTCACTGAGGTGAGATTTTTTATTAATTTTATTAATAATTTCATTTTATTAATCTGTGACCTGCCACCAAAAATAAACATGAAACTGGGATTTGCTCAACTTTTAGCCATTCAAAGTATTCAAATCTGTCTCTCACATGCATAATCTCTCCTTCCTGTATAGACAAATTATGCAAACATTTAACTATTAATAACTTACTAGGAGACCACAGAGAACACGATTTAAACCTCTATGTTAAATATTGTTTTAAAAAAGACAAAGTTATTTGCAGGACAAAATTAGATACCAATTTATTTAAAATTAGTTCAAAGTGAAAAATATTTACATTTATTTTTATTTAAATGTTAGCTGAAAACATCTCATTAAAAAAATCTGTTTGTAAGACCAGCGGTAAAAACATTAATGTCTGTTCCTGTACCAGAGTGAACTCTAGGCTTCAAATAAATCCCAGCATACATTCCACTTTATTAATTACTCCCTGCATTTTTTTTCCCCCAAACTGAGTACATTTTATTAAAATGAAATTTTTATTTTAGAAATGGAGCAATTTGAAATATTGGCATTTAAAGGGCTTCCTAGGTAATATAACTTGTTTGACACTGAAGGTTTTGTTTTGGTACAGAATATAAAACCATTTCCTCAAGATATTTTGTGTTCAGTATAAAATATTAAAAATACCTCATTTCCAAGACGTCTGGTGGGACTTCATGACAGATGCGTTGCATCTTTTTTTAAAAAACTTTTTGCAGCATTATTGTGCCTAATTAGCCCTGATGATTTACCCATGACAGTATGAACTTCTTGAGAGGAAAGTGGAACATAATCTTTAGAGCGAAGAACAAACACATTTTTGTTTGGAAATGGGATGGAATGAAAGCACTGACTTGAGGTGGTTTATAAAAAATGCCCCCAAGTAGTCCTGTGAATTTTCACTTATTTATGCACCACCATATGATCCATCTTTTTGCCTTCTGTGCTACAAACCAGACTTCCTTCATGCATCTCAAGAGTTGGCTTTGCAATCATGTCGCTGCTGCTGTCTGCGACTGAGGACTAGCTATAGAGGACCAACCATCATGGATGAGCTAAAGGTGAAGCTAAAAGCCTGCTAAAAGCCTGCCATGGATGAGGGGAAGCACCACTAATCATGCATCACCCTCTCCAGGTAACCACCTCGAGACTGTTGGAGAATCTAGGAATCAAAATGTGAACTGTCCCTAAAAATGTTAATTTTGCTGGCAGGGCTTCTCTCCTGTTTGGGCCCTGTGCAAAAATACCTAGTCAGAATTTTCTGAAGATGAGGAGTTTATCAAAGGAGGCTTGCAGCCATGGGACCAAGTGGCTAGGTAGAGACTGGAGAAGCTGAGCAGACAGACCCCATTGCAAGACGGAGGAATACAGATTTCATTTGCATTCAAGATGGGTAAAATGTGCAAAGTTAATATTTTTAAAGTTTCAATTAAAACATCGCTGGTGTTTTTTTCACCTGACTCCAGCCTCATGTAGCAAGGTCAGCCCTTTCAGTGAACAAACAGCTCAGTCGCCTCCAATGTAGCTGTTATCTGCCTCAACAAGGGGAGACATTTGGCACAGCCTAAAGCTGGGGCACGAACCCTGGCTAAGCTTAAGACATTTATCTGACAGCATCAGCTGACACTCCACAAACACATTTGCTTTCCATGACCTCAGAGCATTCGTGATTAATCAAAAATGTATCTTGGATCTTGAGAACAAGCTACAAGCAGGCACACAAAAAAAGAATATGCTCTCGATCTTGCTTATTGACTCCAGAGGTATATTGAATTTAGAAATAGCAGATAGAATAAAATGATCAATATGTTCTCACTTATCCATGGAAGAGCAAACTTTATCCCTCCAGCAACAAACATTGATCATGTAAATGTTTTGGAGCTGCTTTCAAGTAGAGAGCAAAGGCATGAGGACTTTTGAGGAGCAGCATTCCATGGAAAAGATACTGGTGTATGTGCACTATCACTTGGCTAGAAAGTGTGTTGTTAAAAGCTGTGGAGTGCAGCAATGCACCTGAGCCACCTCTACCACTGTGGCCATTTCCACCAGTACGTATTGCTAACATCCAGTTTGGGAAACACTGTGCCAAGTGATCTTAATAAAACATTATAGAAGATACTTTAAAACTTAATGAAGGCACATAGTCTGCTTCAGAGAAAACTTCCTGCCTTAATTTAAATGAGACACAGTTATAACATATCCCCTATGCACTGTTTACAATTTATAATTTATGTCTCAGTTCAAATACACTACTTTCTGTAGTCATCTGCTAAGTTATATGATTAGCATTAGAATATTGTAATATTCTGCTTCTTGATACCAGAGTAATATGATGCAGTACATTTGTATTTTAATACTTTCCTTTTTATTCACTAATAAGCATACCAAGCTCTAATTAGTTGAGATGAAAGAAATCATGCGCCCCACCCAGTCTAATTTGAAAATTGTTATATCTCTGTAAAAACTCTTCACCATTTCATTTATTAAATCCCACTCTTTTCTGGTTACCTACTGCTCAGGCTATAAGTCGTTTGTGCTCCTACTGCACCATCATTCTACTACAGCAAAACTACTGTATGTGCTTCAGTCCCTGTTGGCATGGCAAACAAACTTTCATTGCATGTGCTCTCTATAAAATGGTGGCACTAATTAGAAGACATAAACTCATGCTGAGACATGATATGAATTGGTGTTATGCATCTCTTAAGCTCACAGCAGTATTAGATTTATATGGTTGATGCCCTCAACTAATATTCAACTAGAAACATTCAATTTTTTAAATCTGCAGAAAAATGAAACCAAAGTGAAGGTGCTTCATTAAAGCAATTCACAGACTCTCAGTAATCCACACTCCACTAATCTCCACACTCATAAGTGACAAGCAGAAAAAGAAGTCTTTTTTTCCCAGTAAAGACTGAGAAGAAGAATGGTGTAGTGAAAACACATGCCAGTGTTACCTAGTGTTCATCCATAATTTTTACAAGGGCAGATCTCAAATGACACAGCAGTAGATAAGCAAACATCACCCCAGTTTATGGAGAAGGTTCCCCAGATATAGATGTGATCTCCATGCAGTCTGGAAGTGGCTATTACCCTATGACATGGACTGCTGCCATTAAAAGCCTTGTCCTCTGCTTACTTTTTAAAATAAGAAAAAGGAGGAATTCGCTAGTCCACAAGGTTACTCAGGAGGTTACTCAGGTACCCCAACTTCAGCCTGATTCAAGACACTGCATACATGTAGGTCCATGATGACCTCACTGCTCAAACTTGCAACATGAGCTATGGGCTCTAGATATCACAGTTGTGTGTTTTGACATCCATGGTGAAAATGAGCAGAAAATCTGACTGTTCCATATCAAGAAATATTTTTCCTAGTGCTAATGTGCCTTAAATACCTTGTTCCACAGCTGAGTGGCCTAGCACCTGCTGCATGAGAAATAGCCAATTACTGTTCAGTGTCTCTAATTTTCTGATTCAATTAGCATGCTTCAGAGCTTTCCAGTTTAATTGCAAACTACTTCACAGTTAGCTCTCCGATTAATCATTGCCCATCTGCAAGCCATCGCAAAACTTGGTGGAACAAATCTCTGTACGTTGGAATGATGGGAGCTTAGAAAATCAAACTTGTTTTGGAATATAAAGCTTTAATTTTGTTTGCCCTTTTCAGCTGCACTTGTAAGAAGCTCTTTACTGATTAAACAGGAAGTCCAGACAATAATATGCTACATTATGCATATAATTACTGTAAATACAGATGAGACTGTAGAAGGTTAGATGCTAACATGTATGGAGTAGGGGGTCAAGAAAACACATTTGCAATCAATTTCTCCCCCATTATGACAGTAAGGAGGAACTGGTGGAGGAGGGAGAAAGAGAGGTATGAGACGGTGATGTAGTCCCATGCATGACTCCCATGGAGATATTTCTGCAACACTATACAGCAGTACAATCACCACATGCTATTTCTGATTTAATTTTCAAAGGAAGCTGTTAACTTCCCAAATCGTAAAAAGTTCAGAAAGTTGTATTCAACTGCTTGAATACCATACCTATACTTTATTGTACACTTTCAGCTTCAAGCTGAACACTAGCTGTTGGGTAGGACCATAAGATAGGTCAGTTGTCATGGAGGTGCTATTTTTTCCTGTATTTTACTACACTCAAAGCAGTAAAACCCACCGAACCAACACAGATTACCTATTTTATTCAGGTGCACATTTACCTATCTTATTCAGGTGCATATAAATTTCCTGTCCAGAAGGCTTGATAAAAAGAGTAACAGCATATCACACAGCAGGAAATTTGCAATTCTACTACAAATTAATTATTTTGCACACATGAAAATATAAACACAATTGAAGCTTAGGGACCCCAAAATTTTGCTTTAAACCCATGCAACATTTCAGCATGCATTAAATTCAGTGTTCAGGACTGAGGCATCAGTCCTGCAGGACTTTGGCAGCTTTGAGTTAAATTCAGTATGTTGCAACAGTGCCTAGTTTCCTGCAGCACCCTGTTTCGAGGACTTCCCTGAACTGGGGCTACTGTGAGCATTTTGTTTCAAAATACTGTCACTGAAGAACATGCTAATCTCCATCATAATTTTAGGCATTCCAGATTAATAAGAGAAGTCCTAATACACCCTAAGAAAAAGCTGAATCAGCTCATTAACTTCTCTAGTCATCAAAGTAGATTCAAACATTGTAAAACTGTGATAAGGATGTTTGGATGATACCTAGTGACAACTGCCAGGAAGCCGTACCTCCTACACTCTGGCAGAAACAAAACTGTATTACTGACACCAGAAAGAATAATTATCTAAAGCTGTATTATTGATCATCAGGATGATGCTACCATGTCAAGGCTGGAATTTGGACTTCTTCAAGGTCCTTAAGATGCTTGTAAGATTTCCAATTAAAATATATTTTAAAACCATGCAGTTAAAGCATTGCCCGGCCACCCATCTGGCTGAATGAAAAACCTTACAAAAATTGGTCAGAAATTCCTGAGGTAAGCATTGCCACCAAAAAAGGTGTGTTTGCAAACACACCTGAATGCTGGAGACCCAAAACAGCTCTCTGCAGAGCTTTCCCATGCTTTTGTCATTTTCCCAACAATATTTATCTATGCCAGGTGAGGTGAATAGATCACGTTCCAAGAATAACCTATGTAAAGAAATGAACCTATGTAACACAATGAACAATTCAGACATTGCAAACACAAGACACAGTCTTTCATGCTGTGACATGCCAGTTCAATATTTCTGTGCATGCAGGCAGCATACTTGAGTAGGGTGATGTAGCAGATGTAGCACATACAGATCACAAATTTAAGATTTATTTCAAATCATGCTGAAGAACATGCTTCTACTCTGGGAAAAGAACTGAGCTTTGCTGGTCTGTGAAAAAAAGAGTTTCAGGAGCTCTGCATCTCTTTCCAATTTAGCTTGTGTTTCTGAAGTCACTGCAACCCCTGTTATCTTTTTAAAATAAACCACAAGATTACCAAATTGATCTCCTCTAGTATGACCAGTTTGGCATACAATCACAGAATTCAGACACAAAGGCAAAAAAAAAGTGATGTTTTAACATGGCCAAGAGAGTATGTCCTAAATCTGTACAACACTGCTGAAAGCTTTAGCCAATGCCTACTAATGTTCAAGTTACACAACTAAAGCCTACTAATTTACTCCATTTATATACTCAGTGAGTGGGAACCTGTTCTCAGGGTTCTGCAGCCAGGTTACCTCAACAGCCCAGGATGCAAGCCTATGATCTTCCCATCACTCCCTTGACAGCTTACTTGTTTTTACACCTCGTTCGTAACTGCTTTCCAAGGTGAACTGGTTTCCCATTCTGCTTCTTTATTCTGAATCAGAAGAAGCCAAAGCGATGTTAAACTGCTTAATGCCTCTGACTCAGATGCAGAAAAGTCTGCAGGCACAGAAACTTGACCATTGTGATCTCCTTTTCTAATATTTTGATCCAAGCAGACCACTGAAACTTAGTCCAATTTATTTATGGCCAAGTATGGGCAAACCAAGAAATTAGGAAAAAAAAAAAAATCAGAAAATGTCCATAGAAGATTTTGTAATAATAAAATATGAATACAATTTCTCATTTCCATACTACCACAGGCATTGAATTATCATCACGTGTTAGTATACACTTTTAAAATATTTATACAGCTCAGGTGAAAATATATTTCACACAACAGCCTGCAATATTGAACTACCCATTTTTAGCTACTGGTCCCCAGTGCAGAGTAACACCATGGCTCAAGGCATTTTTAAAGGAGGAACCAAAAGGTAACTGTTTACTTAGATGTTTTTCATTTAACTGTGAATAAAAATTTCTATTTTAGCTTTGCCCTAACTATGGTAAACTCATTCAGTCCCTTGTTTGGAATGCAGAGTCTATTCTGGAATGGATAACTCATTTATTTCACCAGGTATCAGACAGAGGGATGATGCCCCTGTGCTTCAGAATCCTCTCTTAAAAAGAGAATTGTGCTAGGTAAGCAAAATCATTATACTTATGGAATAAGAGAATGAATGAAGAGAGCAGAAGCCAGACAGAACAGGTGTGGGGCATGGGTTAGGACAGTCTAGGTCCAGAACACCTCAGCAGGCTAAGGGTAATCGCTGCTTGCTGTTTTCATGTCTCCCCCAAAATACAGAATAAATAGAAAAAAAAAAAATCACCTGCATTTGTTCAGAACTGGGACAATATTGAATATCCTTGTTTATACAAGTATATATGTATATGCTTATTATATCTTACTGCATTTTTATTCATTTTTGTAACCATAAAGTCATTAAACTAATTTTAAAAAAATTACTTCATATCAACTCTTTTCCACTAATATCAACATAAACTAAATATATTTAAAATTAGCTTGAAAATCAGTTGTTGTGCATATCCCAGAGGTGGTTTAATACACCCATCCATATATGTATGTAGATGCTTATGAATATCCTGCTGCTTTGAAAATTACTCACTATGCTATTTCACCACAATTTGCATTGTTATAATAGGATATTGACTGATTTTAGGTTTAAGGGACTAATGCAGTATTCAGTAATGATTCTGTGCTACAAGTTTATTGCAAGTGCCGAAGGTTCATTCACCCAAGCAATTCAGTCAATAACCAATTTTTATACTTCTATCTCCTTCAAAATTTCAAACCAATAATCCCTGGCTTTTTTTTTTTTAATTATTTCAGTATCAGACTAACATTTCCCATGGAAATCAATATGGGTGAGATCCATTAGCCAAAAATCTGCAGCACTGCAATGCAAACATATTAAAAATATTGATCTTGCAGGCTACTGATGTTTTGATTGACTTTAATGTTTCTAAGCAGCAATAACAGAATTTTAATGACTGAAACAAACTTTTGATTAAAATTATAGATTTTAACTTTTTTCTATTTTACTGTTTCAAAGGGTATTGCATGGTTTACTTGTTTGCTGTAAATGATCATTGTAGTAAATCCTTACTCAGTTTCTCATTTGTAAATATTAAAGTCTGTCCCAGGTAACACATCTTCAGTTATACTTTATCATTTTTTATGTTTTGGTTCCATTATATCACATGTATAACATAAGCATGGGCAGTGCCAGATGTATTTTTGCAGCATTTTCCCTTCTAAACCCCCTATCTTGTAGGTTTCTGCTACCAGCAGCAACTCAAATTTGACCTCACTTTTTTTTTTTCACTATCCATTAAACTTTGGTTGATTTTTCCACAGCAGCTGGCCAGGATTTTGCTAAAGCCATCTTCCTAATGCAGTTCCTCCTTCCAAAATAAAATTAAGATATCTTCTACATTATGGATCTTTCTATCTTGGGTATGAATATGCCTTTATTGCCATACAGTCTGAATGTTCCACCACCTGGATCACATTTACTATCACAGGAGTGAAGAGGCATCCTTGCTTTAGGGATGGGGAAGCCAAGCATTGAGGAATTAGGATGATAACTTCAGACAGCCTGGTTCTCACCTAGGTCCTGAAGGCTATGATGAAGTAGCTCCAAAGGAGGAGGTTTTCTTCAGAAGGCACCAGTATACCAATGACTGTCTTAGGCTATCCAAATGATTGTTTGCTGTGGAAGACACGTGGTTGCTGGATCTTCTGAGCTCTGGGCTAGTGCAAGACCTGCTTTTGCCGCAGGGCTGGGTAAAACTACACAGAAGTATTTGGAAAACAGAAGTGAAATAGGCTACTGCAAAGAGATACCAGAGATGGGCCTTTAAGACCTTTTTCCTGAGAAGACTGTACCAGCATATGGAACCTGCTGCACCCCCTGTAAATCTCCAGTGCTCCATACTCATATAGACAGTGCCTATGTACACACAAATGTGTATAGGCAAGTGCTTGACAGTGGAGCTAAAGCTTCATCATTCTGGTGCCTGGCACATGGATATGCCACCTGAGGCCCCTTCCAGGTTTGCCTTTCCATGATCCAGAATTATAGCAGCTTAAGATACATGCCCTTTGGACAGACCATGTGATTTATTTATTTACTTTTTTAAATCATAACCCTCTTCCTGCTGATATCCAACTCCCCAGCTCTATAGCCCAACCTGGCTCCTATGTCCAGTGGTGAAAAATTACTGAAGGAAGAATAACATAAGGGATGAGGCATGTGGACACACTTGCACTATACTATAAAGCAGAAGAGATGTGTTTCCTGTACAGCATTTAACACAACACTCAAAGTACAGCTCCAGGACGTAAAATCTCTTACAAAGTCACTGCATGAATGGAGCTGGGTTAACACTACCTCCACGCATCCCACAGGCTGAAGCTTTCCAGTGGGGTGCATTGCACAAAAGCCCAGTGCCACCAACCATTACAACTTTCTGGAAAAGCCTTTGAGAACTGACTCCATGTCTCTGGCTCTGCAGTCCCACTAAGCTTTGATGTTTGTTACTATTGATTGCCCATTCTGAAATATTTAAACAGGAGCAGCAAGCAAATTAGCATTACTAAGAAGCTACATGTGGGAAGAGGAAGACAAGCTTGGCTCTGCTGTCCTGCTTCTTTCACTGTTGGATATAAAGCACTCCATGATTCTTGTCAAACCCCTTAGAGCAGGCAGTGCTTTCTCTGCACCTTGAGATCTTAGGAAGGATTAAGAAACAAAACTGCCTTTAAATATGGAATGTTTCAGGCAAAGGGTAGACAGCTTCCCAAATCAGGGAAGATCAGGCAGAGATCTCTTCTGTAGAGAAAGAGCTGTAGGGCAGAGAAATTCTGTATTGACCACAATCTTGTTTAAAGGCTGTTAAACATTGAGTCTTCAACCACCTTCAGGTAAAAAAAAAAAAAAACAACCCAAAAAATACCCAAGTACCACGACCAGTAAACTAAGAACAGTTATGAGCCTAACTACAAAAAGAGATTCGAAAGCATTTGTAACATTGCAAATGGTATTCTACTGTATCTGTGCTCTAAACGTGCATCAATTTATAATCCTCAAAATTGAAATACCTTGCTCTCCAAACACATGCAGAACCAGCAGTCTCAGTAGAAGTGTTTTTTATGTACTCTGTCAATATGTCTACACCGTTTGAAAACTGCTCCAGGCTGGGGAGCATATTTCAGGGCTCCAGCACACAAGCTTCCTGCAGACTCAGCTGTAGGAATTTTAAGTGCTTCTGCTCTCTGCTACTTGTCCTGCCTCTCTGCTGAGCAACTGTGCGTGAGGTAGAATTTGCAGAAATGAACATAGCCATCACATTAATACAAATGCTTTTTTTTTTGCAGTTTAATGTTGTGGTCTTGCAGGAACATGCATATCCCTCTGAAGACTTTGGTAGAGGGGAGATAGCCAGCAAAAGAATGGGCTGAGGCTCAGGCTGTTAAACAGCCTCCAAGTCTTCACAAAGTCTGTCTCTACATACATCTTACAGCCAAGACTGTGAGCTGTGAAGTCAGGCTCTTGCCTATTAAAAAATATTAATTTCATATTTCCTGTATTATTTTTCCAGTATCAAACAGAAGCAGTTCTGGCTTTGCTGTGGGTTGAGTGCTGCAGACAGACATGAAAAGCTCTGCAACTCACAAGCCATACTCCAAGCCCCTATTTATTAATTCTACGTAATACACGGGACAGAGTACAGAATGTTCATAATATTCATTTATTTGCATATTCATCTCGTCTATCACAACAAGGAGACAAATGTAGAATTTTTTTTTAAGATTTGACTTCAGTGTCTAGCTGTTAGAGTAATTGCTAGTGAATTACTATTTGCATGAAACAGTCTATTATCCAGTATTACCCATTAAAGCAGATGGCCCTCATTTCATAATGTGGACATAAAAGGTGGTGTCTCCCTCCTTGTTGCCCAGGACAAGCTCAGGACAAGCTCAGAACAACCATGGCAGACATGGGTGAGGAGAAGGCCTGCATGCTGACTCTTGAATATGCAGTCTGAGCTCAGTATCTCTCCATATAGCTAATGCATTATTGCCTCCACCAGCTTCTGAAAATTCACAAAGTAATAATGAGGATGACTTAAAAATTGTGTGATCTAAAAAATAATTTCAGGGTTCTTGTTTCTTGCTGACAACAGCTAAAAAAAATTTCAAGTTTCTTTTCCACATCACTGTATGGGCAAAAAAAAAGTCTATTTCAAAAACTGCAAGTCCAGAGTAAATATATAAAAATATATACAAATATAATTATATCAGTAAATAAAATACAAACCACCATTACCTCACTACGAAACTATAAATAATGATATAATAGCTAGAATCTAGTATTTACAATACTACACACTAAACACTCCTTCACTTCTGGTATGACAACTTGCTGATGATCTGAGATGTCCATACCATCTATGCAACAACAGTTACTGCCATCTGTATTTAACACCAGCATCCATGACCATGAAATTCAAGATCAAGAGACAATGAAGTATAACATACCGAAAAAGTAATGTATCTGGAATTGGAAAGCAGAGATTTGAATAAAGGCTCTGCCAAGTCATGGTAAGGGCCACTTCTATTTTTGGTGGACTGACTCCCCCTCTCACCAGATGCTATAATGCCAACTCTTCCCTTTGGCTGTGATAAATGGGTTTTAACCCTCTTCTGACTGAACTTAGGATGAAGAGACATCTAAATATAGAAGTACTTAGAAGATCTGTGAGTTGTTCTATACTTTTCTGCAGCTCCACACCAGAGCAGAGACTGTGCAAAGGGTCTCCTGCATCAAGGCAAACTGCATGGAAACAGCCCTCAAATCAGGGTGTTAAATTGGCCTGTTTTGTTACCTCAGGCTTATTTAAAGCGCTTGTAACTGTCTGCTTCTGTGTAAGAGACTGACATCTGCCCTGAGCAAGAACGACATTCAAAGCAACCCAAACTGCTCTTGTCCTTGCTTGAGTCACTGCATGCAAACCTTACACTCTGCTACCAAAGCAAATTACTCAGGACACTCTGAAAAGGGAGACAGAGTTGTTATGCTATGACCTCTGTGATTGTGTGATTTCAGTGAAGCTTCAGAAAAGAGGAAGAGAGAGCTGCCTGGGGCAGTCTCTTAGTGCAGAAACTGATGGTCAAACGCAAGAAGATAGACATCTACCTTCTAGATAGAATCTAGACATCTCCTTAAAAAGCATTCAGGATCTTCCTATCCCAGTGACACCAACAATGACATAAACTCTGTGTGCTCAGAAGTTTCTGAACTGATTCATTAAGTCCCACATGCCTGAGTGAAGGATGCATACACTGAATAAAGCAACCACACACTGAAGGGGCAAAATGTCTTCTGTTCTTTAATCTTAAAAAAGAAAGAAAATTACACCCTCTCCAAGCGAATTAAGACATCACTGTGTATCTCCTTAGTACTCATGTACTCAGTATCTCCTTAGTCTATACACAATACAGAGAATCAATTATAGATTCAGAAATTTTTAAATGATCTGCAGGCTTTCAGGACTTTTTTGCAGCTATTTATGTCTTTCATGGCAAGCCTTGAAGACTGCAAAAGAAAGAGCTTGAAACATAAAAGCATAACTTAAAGAAGTTTGACACAAACAATAAAAAATCCCAAAACAACTTTTTGGCACTAAAAGCATATGCTCTGCCCCCTGCAGCTAAAAGTCACATACTGAGAGTGCATGTTCTGTTAAGAACGACTGTTTTCAAGCATGGCTGGTGATTTCGGACAGTAACATTAAAGAAATCTTCAATCTGGCAGTTTTCTCACTGCACATTTACTAAAGCATCCCCACTGTCCAAATCCCAGGAGTCTGGGGATCTGATATCATGGAAGGAAAAAAAAAAAATTAAGATTCCCAAGGTACTTGTTTTGATCTGGTTTATGCATTTTTCCCCCTAGCCATATCATTATTCCAATCCACTCTGTGGATTATGTTGCAAATGCAAGAGCACTTTGCTCCCTGCTTTCCTGGGAACAGAGTGGAAATGAAGCTAGCTGGCCACAGCCCATACAATGCCTATTAAAGGTAGTAGTGTTCTCAGCAAAGAATTATTTACAAACTGTAAGATTAGGAACTAACTGAGCAGCACAACTTATTTTACTAATTTCACTTACTACAAATCACTCACATTAAGATATTCTGGAGTTAACGTGAACAGACTTCAATTTTTACTCTTCCGTGTTTTATCATGGCATACAAATGGTTTGTTTACTTATTATAAACTACATGCATCTGTTTTTTCTTTTTATTTTCTTGTTAGCACATTCACAAAGAAATCCATATTTCAAGCTGTTTGTTATACAGATGTATTCAACAAATTCATAAATGTACTGTTCATAAACACTTTACTAAAGCTTATTCGTTATTCCCTGTGTGTGACAGACCTCCTCAGCAACGTGATATAGTTGTTTCACTCCCTGACTGGGGACACTCTGGACATAAAAACAATGACAAAGGATAGTATGTTTCTGGTTAACATCTCCTAATAGACTTCCTTTTGTTACTGTATGCCAGACCAGACAGGACACTGTTATCAATAACTGTCAGTCCTGCATCTGGACAACCGTAACACCTGCCAGAAAGCAAACCTAAACATTTGCAATATTAAAAAAAAAATTTCTACTATACTTTATTAAAAGAGCTTTGCATGATTGTATTGTTTATTCTATCTTTAAAAAAGACAGCAAGAATGTTATCAAAATTATGAAAACAGCTTAAAAACTGAACCTGACAATCTGTGTCATCTAGATTTCAGTTCAGTTGCTTAGCTTTCTTTTCCTCTGCCTATTCATACAGCTATGAACAAGCAGGTGTGACACAGATGTCAAATGGTCCATGCTGTGGCCCATGGCAAGACCCGATGCCCCTACATCCCTTTTGGTAAACATCTGTCTGCCGTGTTCTTAAATACCTCCTCCGTGGAGCACCTGAAGGGAGTAACCCCAGATATACCATTAGAAAGTTTCCCTTAGTGTATAATTTGAACTTTTCCTCCTGTGATTTAATTTTATTCCTTTTTGTAGTATTTACCAGGTGTGCGCAGAACAGACTAGTCCTTTCCCCTTTGAAACACCTTTTCACAAACCCAATGTTTTTTCTTTCAATCCTCTTTCCTTTTCCTGCTTTTCACCCTTTTTCCTTAGGCCACATTTTCTATACTTCTTATCACTTCTGCTGCTTTCCTTTTCAGGTTTTCTAGTTGTTCTCCTTTTTCATTGGCCATGCTGCCTACAGGGGCTTCAGGCTGAAGCATCAACAAGAGTTTTGTAAGCTGTAGGCTTATTTTGATATGTCTGTAAAAGGTTTGTCTTTTCTGCAGCCATCATCATCATTGACTTATCCTTCTATCTGCCGCTGCAAAGCAATTTAATCTCCAGGGGGCAAAAGCAAATACTGCTTGACTCCTGTGATTCTCTCTGTGCACCCCCTGATAAAATTCAACCCTGCACAAGCCTCATCCTGTTCTTTAGGATCCCACTTATGCTAGGTTGGGATCAAAATTTGCTGTTGCTGTTATCCCTGTACTGTGAGGCACACAGACACTTTCAGCAGTCAGGAGCAGCAGAGCTTCCACGCCTCTTGATGGCTGATGGAACGAAGCTGATCCTCAAAGAGGGATTTGAAAACAGCTGCTGCCAGTCTCAAAACATGAGTAATAATGGTGCAGCACAGCACAGCACTTTTCCCTTGCTTCTGAGTATATTCAGAAACTGAAAAAAAGTAATTTCCTTTGAGAGCAACCACAGAGTTACCAAACTCATTAAGACATAGCCAAACTTCAGTGCTTGTGCCATATATATACTCCAGAAAGGAACTACTGTGTAAGGGGCACCAAAGTTTCCTTCTGGAGGGCAGAGACACTGCTCTAAGTCTGTTGCATTACTGCTGTTCATTGCCTGTTACTGTCCACAGCAATCAGTTGAACCTGAACAGTTCCCAGATAATAATCCTAGAGGAAAGCAGGTACCCATATGGCAGAAACTTGGAACAAAACTTCCTTGTAAATGGAATGTATTGCGGAAATAAGGAGGCTTGAGAACATAGTTAGTTCTAAATGTGGAGACTGACAGGTTTTGCACCCAAACCTCTTCTCCTCTCATTTCTGACAGCTGGACCAAAAGACAATGTGATCCCACTTCTTTCTTCTGGAGGAGAGGTGAAGAAAATAGACCACTGCTGCAGAATAAACATGTCCAATTTGGCTAGAGATGAAACTTTCCATCAGTTCAAGAAATGCAACCAATGCCATGGTGATCTACACATTAAATACTTGATATTAGTTCTTTTTCTTTCTATGAATCAAAACCAGGAGAAGGGAATGGTTAGAGTAGGTCAGAGTAAGTGTTACACGATGGCTGTAGAGGCAAAAGACAGTCCATGTGACCCCTTACAAAAATTTATCCACAACCAAGAGATGAGATTGTGTTTGCAGAACAACTTTTACATGTCTCTCACAGGGAAATACCATCAGAATGAGACCATCAGTATAGCTAGATAGTGAAATGCCAAAAAGTTTGTAAGAAACCCAAAGGGGTCACAGTCAGCCTCAGTTTCTTTATGCATACTCTGTTCCTGTAGAAAATCATGGGGCCTGAGATGAAGATCACAGCACCAAGTCATTCAGCAGATCTCAAGAGATTTCTCATTCCTGTCCAGATGTCAGGTTCCACTCACATCCATGTAGAGAGACAGCTAAAAACTCTGCCTCATCTCTGATGCTCAGACACTAGTAGTTGGTCTAATTTCTGCTCAACACACTGTACTTTTGCCATGGATAAATATGTGTAAGGTAAACCTTACAGTTACTGCTGGCAAGAAAAGGAAACCAATTCTGACCCTGTAAATAACTTGTGTATGTCCTTGTATACACATACTCACCAAGATTTTTATGTGTGCAAGTGTTGTGTTGTTATTTATTGTCGTGTTTTTGTTGGTAGTTGGATTTTTTTGGTATTATTACTTTATTAACTCTAGTTAATAAAATAAGTATCTGAATTAAGTGAAGGCTTATCTATCTCCCTTATCCCTTAACTTATCTACAGTTACAGGTGTAACTGTACCCCTGCTAATCTATCTGCTACCACAATTCCACACTACAATTTTCAAGGGAAGCAGGTGGGCTGAAGGCATTACTGAACATCCTGAGACCCAGTGGCCCAGTTTCATAATGCCCCCAATCTTGGTGTAAGACAATTTGAAAACACTCTGGAATAGGGTGCCTCCCCTTATGGGTTCAACCAATCTCTTCCCACCAATAAGGAACGAATACGAGCAGATGTACATAAAAAGGTAACCGTTTACTAACGAGAACAGCAACAACCAAGAAATAATGGCAAATAATCACAGGGTACAAAACTGCTAAACCTTGACAACTTCCCAGAACAAAGAGAGACCCAAAGTGCTGGGGATGTCCCTGAGCGCATGGTTCGAAAGGCAAAGTGAAGAGTGCTATCAGTGTTCCCTCACCACTCTGCTTATCTCTCCAGCAGCAAAGTTCTGCTGAGAAAGGCAGCCGGCATGCTCTGAAACTCAGTCAGGGCCAGAATGTGTGGAGGGACTTTGCCTTTCTCTCGGCAGGAGACAACCAGGAGCAGGCAAGGCAATGTGTCTGGGCTGAGGTCTCTGGGCTGAGACTCTGTAGTCTCCTCTGCTCGGCGGGGTGCTGATAGCGAGCTGGAGCAGGGCTGCCCCAGCTCAGGGTGGCAGCAGCGGGAAGACACCTATGGAACTCACCTCCAGGCAGCTCAAAACTGCTAGAGAGACAAGGAAGAAAACCCAAACCCCAAAAAGAGAAGCCAAAAATGAAAAGCCTATGCCTAAGCAAAAACCAAGAAGCCAATGAGGCAAAACCCACACTGTGACACAGCAGGCTCGGCCTGCCCGAGCAGACTTTAAGAAGTGGCAGAAACTGCACCCGTCCCCACCCCAACTCCTATCCGTTTCCCAGTGGCAGGGTCATAAAGAGAAAGTAACACTTTTAGGCACAGACAGCTATGGAATACAATAATCTTCTGGGTTACCACGACACTCCCACCGACACAAAGTAGAGCACAAGAGCAGCATAAGGCTGCCCTGCAACACTCGTGCTAATGCTGCTCATCATTTAAGTTATAAGTCATTAGGGAGGGATGCCACTCTGAACAGACTTTTGCAGATGAATGATGGATTGCTGACAACACCAGTAAGACAGAAAAACAGACGTACTTGCTACAGAGTGGAAAACCGAGAGGCAACATGCTACCTCCAAGCAGCAAGAACGTAAGAAAAGCATGTAAGATGAGCAGGTCAAGACTTCCTTATATAAACACAAGGCATCAGCATGGGTCAGAAAAACTTGAAATACACTGACAACCCATTGGCTTAGAAATCTCCTCAAGGTTTTGAAGTTCACGGAAATGCAAATTTTCTGTCAAACTAGAGGAAGCGTATGAACCAAAATACACAGAAAGCCAGGATACGCAGATTCTACAAAGGCCCAGTTTTTGTGCCTCATATTTTTACTTCTTGCCTATAGATGTATATGCAAAATCTGAAATTAAAATATATATCATTTATCTTACCTAGAGACAGGTGTCTCATATGGACATGGTGTTTCTGCCAAAAGAGATTACAAAACTTTCAGGAAGATGCTTATCATAGAGGACTGGAGCATGCATGCTCAATTACAAGTAAGTAATTAGAACAAAGACAATTGTAAATAATTAAAAAACCAGATCCAGCACCATAGCAGTCCAAACCACAGTAGGTCATCCCTTCAGTATATAAGAGGAATGTGAGATGAAGCAGCAGCACAACTGGGCAATGCTGCCTGCAATCGATGAACTGATGGTCCCTGCTCATAGCCCATTTCTAATTTTTAATTTTTAAGAAAGAAACCAGTGAAAGCAGATAAAACATGGAGGGCTGTAATCCTCTGGAGTGATCTCATCACATGTGTTACTACAGTTCTACACTTTTACCTTTGTACTTTGTTGTATCTAGTAGAGCAACATAATTAACCAGTAGCAGGTAGTGTTTGTGTTGGTTCTCAAAAGGTTAAGAAGCTGATTACAGCTAAAATCAGCTTTGCATGGGGCTTCAGTGGGTCTCTGTAATCAAATTAGACAAGCAGGGCACAGTGTCACCTAACACAAACTATGGCAGTTTCTTCTCAGTTTTGACCTTTTTCATTAGATGAGCAAGCCAGGTTTTAGCTTCGTCCAAACATTTTGAACAGATTAATTCCCAATAAACACTGAGTGGTAAATCAAGCATACATCCACATCCTTTTCTTGAGTGACTCAGTGAGACCACACTCCAGAGGTTCCTCAGTAATCGTGTCAACTTTGCTTTCCCTGAGTATAACCTCTTTAATTAATTATTGTTATTTTGGGGGGAGGAGGGTAGGGTGGGGGTGGGCAAGGTTTCCAAAGGTGAATGGCAATTACTTCAAATCACAGAATATCTTTAGCCTCTGTACTTACCTCAGTCATGCTATTACTTGGATTTTAGAGTTGCAGAACAACAAACAGATAACTTTATAAACACAGCAAAGAAGGCATCAGCATTTCTAAGTAACCATGGGTAACCTACTCAGTAGAGCTGCGGCTCCCTCTCTCTTACGTAGCTTCACTGCTCACTGAAGTCAAGCAAGGTGAACACTATAATGTAGGTGTTTAAGGAGGTTTAATAATGTAGACAGAGGATCAAGCCAGCCTGACATCAGAAGAACACTTTCCACACTGCCATATCACAACTACATTTAAATGCAGGCTGCAGTGCTTATTGCTTCCATAATCTTGCCATCTTTGAACATGAAGGGAACAAAAGATTAAAAAGGCAAAGAATAATAATGGGGAATTTAGATAAAAACCTGTAAGTTAAGGAATACACTATGTTTTCCTGAATTTTCTGCACTAATCTAAAATAGGTTTTTGGATCCTTAAATATTTGATCTGTAACTTCAAGTCCAGCTCTGCTTGTCGATGAACTGCAGTTAACTGACACAAATTTTATGTTGCAAAAGTAAGCATATGACATAATAGCATCTGCAGATGACTTGTGCATAGTTTTTTGCAGATAACAAAATCCTAACTTAATTTATTAAGTCATAAATGAAAAGTTACAGAAATCATGCCTCCATGCTTGCACACCGGTGTTGGTTCCTACTAACCCAGCAGTACTTCATGAAGTGGTATGTGGTTAGCCTGCCTTGCCATAGCTGTATGTCACACTCCAATGCTGCAAGCTGTGCAAGGAAGTTAATATACCAAGTTTAACATTAGGACAGGAGACATGATGTCCTTCTGTATTTTCAGTGAACTTCAAATGACTGTGCTGTTACTGGTCTGCATAGTTTATTTAAGAGAAATGCATGTATTAAGAAGAGAAAAAACCTATCACACAGCAAAATATAGAAATGTTTTGATGGTGTGTCCGTAATTATTACAAATAGTCTTACTTTTTGATTGCATCATCAACCATCCAGGAAGCTCCCATCTACCTCTCAGTAAGTTAAAGCAGAGCCATGTTCTTCAGAGAGAACATACACTAGCCATATATATATATATTACAGATTTAACAGTAAGTCCCTGTACAATTTTTTTATATATCAGCTTTTTAGAATATTCTTTTTGTCAGCTGACTGTGGGACACAATAATTCAATTATTTACATCCAGTGACAACTACCATCCAGTCAAAACAGCCTATTAACTGCCTTCCCATTACTGTACTATCTGCCACATGTCTGATGCAGAAGCACTTATTTATGTGTGTGGGTGAGGATAAGACAACTCCCTAATGGGACACTGTGGCCATAAACAGCAAGTTGGCACCATGTGGGGCCATCTCTGCTGTCCCAGCTCAGCTGGGAGAAGCTACCAGCATCCCCACTGCTGCCAAAATCCTACCTTGTAAAGGGAAGAAATAAAGGGAAAAAAAAATCAACTTTAAACACTGGCAAAGGGGCATTTTCAAAATGTAAGATAATGTAAGGAAGCAGAGAAATTCTCCTTAATGGATGATTGGCTCTTTCAATGGTAATTTCTCTTTGTTGCAATGAATGTATGTAAATGGATTAATGGCATTTAGCTCTAGAGTATGACATTGATCTGTACCAAATATACAAACTCTTATATGAAACACACTCAAAGACCACACTTGTTCCTAACTTCGTATTAATATGTCATCTGCAAGACAAATTGTATTCAGAAATTAAAGTGCCATTTAAAAAACCCCAAATATAAATCTCCCAATCAGAAAATAACAATGTACAATTAAGTGTTGAACAATATTAATACCACAATAAATTATCACTCTGGTACATATTAGCCTTCTTCTATCAGTTTGGAGAATGTAGCAGAGCCCTGTGCTACTACAATTCAGTTGTTTCAGGGACTCCCAAAATATAAAATATAAAAATGTTGCCTCCAAGATCTCTACCACTAATACAAAAGAATCAATAACATTGCAGCAATAAATGGTGATCATTGCCTCATATGGCATATTGTTTTGAGGTACATGAGCAGATATCTCTACAGATCAGAGGATGTGGACTGACCCTATGGAACAGGGATGGGAACTTACTTCACTGTATATGAATATATGTAAATATGTGAAAATATCCTACAGTTCCAGCAGTCAAGCTACAGGTAATATCTGGACCTCAATAACAGTCCACACAGCTTGCACACCTCATTCAGGGGCTGTTGTTCCAGGGTAACACCCTCACAGGGAACTTTCTCAAAGCACACAGCTTTATTAGAGTCAGCCAAATGAGAGTGTGCATATGTAAATCACTGTTGAGTTTGTACTAAATCTTTAATGTCTTAATGCCTTCATTTGCCTTTTTCCCCTTTGACACTGCTTCACTGTGAACAGCTACATTTAATTTACAAGTTTTTCTGGCTATTTTTTTTCCCTCCCCAAAATCAGAAGGCAGGAAGTAGATGGGTGTAACTCAGAGGCAGCTGAGATGAGCTGCTGGCAGGGTGAAGCAGTAGTTATAGCTGGAACTGGTTAGTAATAGCTGGAAGCCGTAAGTGGTTCTAAGCTTTGAAGTCAGTGCAGCTTTGATGTGCTACTCCCATAGTAAATCGCAAGATAGTCTTGAAAGAAAAAGATTTCCCAAATACCATCCAAGTGTCATTGCTTCTGAAATCCTTGTATGATTTTTTTTCCCCCTCTGTTGAACTTTAAACTTTTCACTGGGCTGCTCTCACTCCCTCTCAGTCACTCCTGGTCTATTTTGAAATGTCTTGGTTAAAAGGATAATTACACCCATGCTCGATTTGGTGGAGGCAAACAGCTTGCTGCATGTTATTTTGCTTTGCTGAAATACTTCTGAGCATTTTCCTCCCCAGATCTACAGTGCTCAGACACCGTGAGGACCACGACGGTCACAGGGTGGGATGCTGTAGCAGCAAAGGGCCGAGGCTGTAAGCCAGAGAAGCATCTCTGCTAGAGTACCCAGGAAGGTCTGCCTGTCTCCTGTCCATAGAAACAGCCACAGGTCTCCTGAGAACTTTGGGATAAATGACTGCATGATGCCTGGGAAAGAGGCTCTGCTACTGATATTCAGCCATGCACATCAGGATTGAGATGCAATGCTGAGTCCAAGGGGAAGAAAGATCAAGCCCACCAAGAACAGGCAAGTTTTCTTGATGGGTATTTGTCTCCCACACCAAAAACCACAGGGGAACATCTATTGATTTTTCCCCATAGTGTAAACTGTGACTGAATTGCACACTTAACCAGTATGATCTTTAACATTTAGTGAAAATATAAACAAAATTATGTTTGGACAGTTAGGTTTAAGAAAGCAACTCAGAAAAGCCTTACCTTTTGAAAATAGTTGTATCAAAACAACCATTTCCAATGAGTCTGAAGCTAGCATGGCAAGAGAATTAAAATGGTTTAAACCAGCATTTATTACCCATCAAAAAGCTGTTTACCTGGGCACACATATTTGAATGGAAAAGGGAGACACCTGTCCCTGCCCATGGTGAGTGGCAGGAACTGCCTGATCTTTAAGCTCCTTTGTAACCCAAACCACTTCATGACCCTGTGATTTTATGATCAGAAAGACCATATCTGTCTAAATAGACAGAAATAAAAGAAAATTTCAAAATTTATAGTATATATATTATAATATAATATAATAACATATCAAGGTTACAGGTCACTTAAGATTTCAGCCATTCTCAGAAGATACAACAACAGACTTTGTGAGGGGAAAGATTGCCCACCAATCTATTAAAACCTTTGAAGTCTGACTTCTATCCTGCTCTTTCATATTAGTTGTTAGTTATACCAATTACATTCTAACAGTGCACTCAAGTCAGACGCTGCAGACATATAAAGCAGAAGTGAGACATGAAATGGTCAAATACTGCCCTGCACATCATAGGTACTTAAAACTGTGAGCAGTGTCCTGCACAGTCCTGTACAGGTACAACCAGCAAAATGATAATTACATTCTGCACCTTCAGGAAGTCAGTGGTGCAGCTTTTACTGGGGTAAGCTACAAGCTAATATGCCCTAAGTCTGGTTTGTCTTAGTGGGGTCTGACAACAGTGTTGGAACAAATTCAGTTCCAAAAACTGTTTTAATGTGCACTGGAATAACGATAACCAAAGTAAAAGCTGTAAAGTGCAACCTCTAATAAATATTGCATATCCAGCAATGAAATCAAAGCAGTAACTTGCTGTTGCTGCCAGTGAACTTGAGTGAGGGAGTGTGGGACTAGATGTGGAGTCTATTTGCATAAATTTTGCATCAATATCCATATTAATTCTAACACAATATTGTATCGAATTTGGGGACAGCACTCAGCTCAGTCTCCCTGGCGAATGAAATACCACTTGTAGAGCTTCAGTAAATCATTTAGTAGTGTTAAAAAAAGTCAGGCATGAAATCAGAGGAAAAGTTTAGAAAAAGACATGTAGCACAGAAAAATCATACCAGAATTAGCAAAATATATAATGCAAGAGCCTGTGTATGGAAAGAATAACTATTCAAAATCAATTTCTGCTTTTTCATTTCTACAAACAATAAATTTTACATGGTTGATAATAGCTTTGGATGATGAAAAATCAATTCATCTGGGACTGATTGTACCTCTGTTACCAACATAACATTATTTATCTGTGGGTGTAAACTACAAGCTGTGAATACAGCTGAAACCATACAAATAAAAATGTCATTCCAGTGAAGACAGATGGGCAGAAACCAGGACTTACCTGCATCATGTAGCAGAGTTCTCCTAAGGTGAGACAGTCTGATAGCAGGTGATACAAATGCTCATACTTCTATTTCACCCGGAATTTCTAAAACTTTTATATAAAACACAAACTTTATGATCAACCCACAGAATAACAGAAAAAGTCCTCACTTCTCTGCTGAGCTCTGAGCTGCTTTGGAAGAAAGACATCCTCTAAAAGGATGTAGAAAGGTAAGGGGAACTGACATTCCCAAGATTGTGTGTGCATTTTCTACTGACATCATGCGAGATGAAGGATTCCCCCAGTGGCATCTGTTTTCCCGTTAACACATTTCTCACGGGCTGGGTATACTGGTATTAATGACCACTTTGTATCTAATCTCCTTGTTCAAGTCATGTTCTTGCTTGGTTGGCTCAATGAGAACAACCTGCGGCACTTGGCTGGTGGGGAAGCCCATCACATCTTGGTGCCATCTCCCCTGGATGTTTGTGGTTTCTCTTTGTTGTCACCCAGAGATGACAGAATACGAAAAACAGTAGTTTGGTTCTCCTTTAACCTGTCACTGGCTCCTCTTCTGCTTAGTGTACTAGAAATCCTACTCTTAACTTGAGTGAACACCTTGCCTCTCCACTTGTGAGGCTTCTCCATCCCATGATCTACTTTTCCAAAAAACACATGGCATTTACATAGCATTGGTACAAACAATCAGCTATGACAGACAGACTGATTAAAGTCATGGAAACTAGAAATGCCATGAATGCTGAAGCCTGGAAGCTATGAATGTTATTCCTTAAAAAAACAGATGGAAATCCACTCCTTTTTTAAGATGGATGAGGTTGGGAGAGCCTTCACCTATAAGACAGTGCAGTGGATAGGCCACTGACACTAGAAGCAACTAGTTCAACCAACTTCAGTCCCCATGTCAGTGGATGGGGTCTCAAACTACCATCTCAAAAGAAGGTGACCAAATGCCAAGTCAACAGTGCAGGGTTCCTCTTGTGTTCTTTCAGATGCTTAGTCTCCAAAACTGCACCCATTCCTCAGCACAGGCAGGCAGATCTCAGATCTTTATAAGAAGCTGATACTTTCCTGAAGGAGAGGAGGTGTGTCCTTCAAGAGTAAGGAAAGAATGATATCAGACAGAGTATGACACAAATGTTTAGTAAGTTTAATTCAGGGCTATTAAGAGAAGAAGAAAAGAACACTCTTAAAACATTAGCTCACACTTGGCATTTAGTTTAAAATAATGGCTTGTTGGGACAAGACCTGAAGAGAGACCCAACAAAACCACTGGGAATGTTCAGTGGCAGCTGATTTAGGTGCTTAGCAGCCTGACGGAATCTCCACGATTTGTAAACTGTGCTGAATTTGTAAATTGTGCAGTCAGTAGCAGGAAATTGTCAAAATCATAAACATCCAGAATATTCCTGAAAATCCCAAATCCCATCTCACAGCTCTGACACATGCTGTTATCAGTGTCCAGCATAGTATTGCTGGACACTCTACTTCAGCCATTATCTTACATATTTAATCTGATGGGATTTTATGGGAGGTTTCCTTTGTGGAAAAGGGAATAGATTTCATTGAACAGACCAAGTTGCATGAACAGATGTCTAGAACTCTGTCCCCAAATTAACCAAACAACAAACATTCAAATGTAACTACTCAGAGTAAGGATGAGTGCTTGAAGTTCAACTTCTCTAGAATCAAAAAGTGATGCCTGCTTCTGCAGCACAAGTGTTTTGAGGTATTTGATGGTATTTTGAACCATTTGTTTCTGTTGCAGGCACAGCTGCAGTGGAAAAATCCTGTTGGAGCAGTCACAGCATGCACACCTTCAGGTGGGAAAGCTCCCTTCCATGTAAAGCCATTCCAGTTTAACACCCAGTTCAGTATATAGTTTAAACTCTCACATAATAGCATTGATCATCTGGAGGCAAAGATGATAATAAAAGATGACCTGCCTTGCCCAGCAGGGCAAAGTCAGAGCTAAGGTCTGCCAGACTCAAACAGATCATCATGTAAGTATTTAAGAGTCAAAATTGGCCTTCAGATTTCAAATATATGTTTGATTTATTTATATGTATTATGAATTGTATTGTGTGTATTTTATAATGTGTATAATTTGAAACAATATATTAACATAAAAATCTCAGATAAAGTGGCAAGAACTTTTATACACATTTTCACATTTGCACAAGCCTTGTTCTTAAAAGCAATGATGGGCACTTAACATTGTTTGTTTAGAAGTATATGACTTCTGTCTTCAAACTGACTACTGTACCACAGCAGCAGTAATGAATATATTCTAAAATGGTTTACCGTATTAACCATGTGGATTATTTCTCTGTTAAAGCTGCTGTAGGTATGTCTTGCAAACCTATCTGAAATAAAAGAATTAATGTGTGGGGAAATGTCTTTCACATAAGAATTGCAACATAGATTAAAAAATGCTGCCTATTAAATGTTGTTCATTAAATTAAAGTATTCATTGGAACATGTAATTAATAATAACATTAAGATATATATGATAATTATTTCATAGGGTATGGTTTGCATGTTGTAATAGAAGAATATAATATGTCTTAAAGTAGCCTTGTCCTTAAGACTACCTGTGTAACCAATCAGCATTTAAATTCTTAGCACTTGTTTGCTTTTGCTTTTATTATTAGTATTAACTATATATAATCACAGTGCTTTTAAAATAAGTCTCTTAACTGTTCCTGTATACCAACATGACAAGATTGGTTGCCCATGCAGGTTATCAGAAAATGACAAGTCCTTTCTACAGAGAATTGGGCCTCCTAAATGTTTCTTGGTAGGAGAAAGTTTAAAGTGCAAATATACTTTGAAAAGGATCTTTAAAAAATGACATTGTGGAGCTCAATGTTTCCCATGTTTTGGTTATCTCACAGGTTGGTAAACCAATCCTCTCAGCTGAGAGCTAGCTGGAGCAGTCAGAAAACTGTTACAGTTAGAGGGCAGGGTACTAAGAAGGCAAAGATAATATAAATTTAATCTCCATGTGTTGCAAATAAGTTTATCTGGCAAATAAAAAGAAAACTATGCCCCTGCTAGTTTTTCCAATTCTTGTTTGTTGTCTAACACAACCATGAAGCCCAGTTTGATAACTGATATTACTGATGGCTGTTCAAATAATTTGTAGGCCTGGAGCATTAAAAAGTCACTTAATATCTAGGTTTACCTTATTACCTCATTACTTAGGTTGATTTAAGTGCATATAAGTGATGAGGATGTGGTGCTCTTTTATTAACAATAGGGATAAAATCTGATGTTGGGCCTATCTTGCATATAAATTAGTACACAAAAAAAGCCCAGGAGAAGATGTTGTTGAGGAGCTTGTTACAGTCAACTTTGGCAAAACAGTGAATGGGCTAAGTTTCCTTCTAGGCACACCTCTGCAATGGAGAGTTTCCTCATCTTGAAAGGTATAACCTCAGGAGATGAACATTGGTGGTCACAAGTAGCAAGAGCTTCTTAAAATAATGAACAGTGCTTATAGACAAAAATGTGTAATACCTTCCATGACTCTACCATTTTGGATAAAGATTGGATAAAGACAAGTGGCTGGCTGCCTGAGGAGTGTGAACCTCATGACGTTGGTGGGACTGAACAGAGATAAGCCTCTGCTGGCAACACACATGCTTGGAGCTTCAAAACCAGTATCTTTTCTTCAAAGTAGGAATAAGACTGGTAAATTTAATCAAGATGTGATATTTAAACATAAATGAATGAATGGTATTTTTAGAAAGTTGTTGGATGACAAAAGAACACCTAAGAGCATTAGTGCCCATGGTTTAGAAAAAGAATCAGTTCAAGAATATAGAAAAAATGAGAATCTAAATATGATAAAGAAAGCTGAAGTTATCTGAGTAAAAAACAGTGTATGACTGGCAGACTTAGCAAAATACACAAGCAACAAATGCAATCCACAGCAAAAATGCATCTGTTTTCAGATGGAGCTGGTGAAATTGTAAGTAACAATGCAGAAAGTATGAAATTGTTCAGTATATGTTTCTGTTCTTTATTTGAAAAAAAATTGTTTGATGAAGTACATCCTTTTTTGCTGTTCATCAATATCTTCCCAGGGATAAATATTTCTAAATTGGCAGGCTTGCAGAGTTTGGACTCAAGGGTTATAGATCAGCTAACTGGCTATGGATGTTAATTTAAAATAATGCTTAAAATAGCAGAGAAGGTACAGAAGATGGGAAAATCTTAACCCAAAATTTCAGAGAAAACTATTTGTATAGGTAGCCTTACATAAATCTCAAGACAAATAAAGGGGGAATGGATATCTAGGTCCATAAATTCCTACCCCAAGTCTATGGGCATGAAGAACAAGACTCTTTTTTGAGGGTGACTGTTGCTTACTCAGCTGTCCCTGAGGTTGTATACTCGCACCAAGGAAGAATGGGTAACTAAAACTGGAAGTTTGGACAAGACCTCAGAGAGGATGTGTCATTACACAAGAAAGGAAAGAACTGAGAAGAGGAGCACCTGTCAGGAAGTAATGTAAGAATGTTTGCTCCTGCTCTGGGAGGGGGATGAGGGTGAGGCATATTAAAAATCCCTTTGAGAACCACAGTACTGTGATATTGGAACCTACTAATGAGGAATTAAGTTATAAAAATGTA
This sequence comes from Hylia prasina, assembly GCA_013397195.1. Taxonomy (NCBI): domain Eukaryota; kingdom Metazoa; phylum Chordata; class Aves; order Passeriformes; family Sylviidae; genus Hylia; species Hylia prasina. The sequence continues at coordinate 419,480 of VYXD01012041.1, read as the reverse complement.
ATTAATTCAAGCCAATGCAACTTACTGGAAAATAACTCCTAAACAAATAACCCAATTTCACATTTTGGTGAATTAGCATGTTTAGCTGATAAGGATTTATAAGAAAATAGAGTATACTAATTTTTTGTCAGGATTTATTCCCTGAGAACTTTCTGAGCAGGAGGAAAAATTATGTCAACTTTGGCAAGCATTTTTAGAAAATGTTTTATCTCCCTTTTGTTTTCAGCAGCTAAATTTTGCTCTTCCCAGGCTTCCCATGAAACTTCTGGACTGTCATTACACTGGAGCCCTTACCTGTTCTGGTTGACTGGTGGTAATTGCTGCTTTGCCAGCTGTTTGATTCCAGATACTGTGTCTAGCATGTGAGTTACTCCCCCTTGTCTTTCAAGACAGACATTAAAATGTCTTACTAGGAAGATACATTCCTCATTTCTTCTTCTATGCTGTAAACTACTACCACACAGGTTGGAGAAACTTAATTACAACTTCATTACTTAACTAAAACTTCAACTTAGGCAGAAATTGGTCAATGTTTCATAAATTCATGAGGGGACAAACAGAAAAACTCTAGAATTGTTTACTCATGAGAAACGGTTGAAAGTCAGTATTATTCCACATTTCTAAGAACCTGCAGACTAAGTAATGCAGCTATCATGGAGAAACCACTACTGAATGGAGATGTTATTGCTGGAGTAACACAGGAAATATACACAAATTCGCTGCTGGTAAAACTTGTGTAAATATGAAGATGGATGGGATGGTTACTAACAAGAAGGTGATGGCCTTATTTTGTTTTTCATGTTAATGTAATTGTTTGGTTTATTTTTTTTTAAAAGCTACCTGCAGTGTTTCCTAACACTAGTTTAAAACTGAGATGAAAAGCAGCAGCTCTAGAAAGGGCTGTTTCTCCTAAACTGACTCTTTATAGTAGGGTGATAAAAAGGTCAAATGTAACTGTTGACTAATGAAATGAGAGAAAATCAAGTAGCAAAGATTTGTTACTACTTTAGTAAGATGTAGACAGGTCTCTCACAAAGAAGTTGAATGACCTGGAGATACTAACTTGCACTGACACTTAAAAGAACTCAGTCTGTTTCTCAAAAGAAAATGGTATGTTGACTCAGTGCCAGTATGTAATTCACAGGGAGAAAAAGCAAATGTACTGAACAGTTCTTTAATTTAGTGTAGAAAAGGCACAACAAGAACTAATGTTTAGAACCTGACATCAGACAAAGCCAAACCAGAAATGAACCAATCTTCTTACCAGTTTGCAGATGATAAAGGGAAGGAAGCAATGGATTCTCCATCTCTTCAATCCTTCCAGCCAAGGCTGAATGACGTAGTAGAAGAGACATTTTCACCAAATTAAAGTTTTAAATTTCAGTATAATATCTGGTAAAAAGTTAAAGGCCTGTATCTATAGGTGGACAATAAGTGATCTAAATATCCTTCCCAGCCTAGACTATACACATTTATGAAAAAAGAAAAGTTTTCTACTGAAAATGAACTTTTTGAAAAATTCCGACAAATCCAAATCTAAATCCAAATCTGAATGTGGACTCTAACAGAAAATGAAAGCTGAAATGTGAAAGCTCTTTTGGATTTTATGTCAATACAAATAAAGATTTTGCTATTGAATTTTGGAGGTCATCTCTCAGGGAATATCTCCTTTCAGGTATTGAGCTCTAGGAGAGTTTGCAATCATGCACTCAAGTAAGGCCTGCCAATGTGCAGACAGATATGGATATATAAGGAACTAAAGAGAGAGCATTGAGTAGTATCAGAAGCAACAGTCACAGCAGTCTATTAGTTGCCAAATGCTTAATAGGAAATATCCAACTGCAGTAATTTAAATTATTCATTATTACCACAAAGGCAGCCTCAGGGACAACAACTAACTAGTTCACTCTAGTCTACAAAATTGCAATGATAAATAGATATGTTGAGTACAAGAACAATTTTTGATGAAACTGTTTCTCTAATATCAGTACTGCCTCAAGTACATGTAACTATTTTGTAGAACAGTAAATGAATGAGAGTTATTGAACTCTCTGACACAAGCAACATCTGGTAATTCAAGTCAATGTTTCAGTTCACATTTTCATGTTTACTTTTGAGTCCAGAATGGAATCTGCAATATTATTCAACAGGTCTCTATAGACTTTGTCCTTTCCAAAGCACTGTAGAGGTAAGCTACTCTAAGCACAACACAGGAGCTCACACAGAGCTAGGTTTACACATGAAATGAAAAGCTGTCTGCAACACCTGAGACTGAGCAGGAGTATAAAAGCAGAGCTCCTTTGAAGAATCAGGAATAGGGGAAAAAGCCACTTACTTCCATGCTAAGAAGATATATGTTAAAGCAGGGACTGAGTGCAGCAACCGCCAGAGCTGTGGCTAAGACAGTCTGATGCTTCTATGTTACCATAATAATTTCCAGTCCCTGATAGACCAAGTACAACAGCAGAAATGGAAGTACAGGACCAGTCTTAGCAGCAGATCAGAATGTTAACATGGGTGATGAAACAAGCTTCACACTGCAGATTCCTGCAGTCCTCCACTTGTGTATTAATCTTGCAAATGCCTTAAATTAACATGCAACTAGACACAGGAACCTGCCATCTTGAAAAAAAGCTTCAGCATTTTATCTTTTCTCCTGAAACCCAAAGTTTTATTGACAGAACTACATGCACATGAAGACATAAAATGCAAACAGCTTTACAGTAAACACTGCTTAATGAATGCAGAAATAACATTTTTAACAGAATGGAAAAATTGCTTAACTGCTTTATTTTAAAAAGTGCATGGTTTTGTTCCTATTTCTTATACTGCTGGGCACCTATCCCTCATCATGAAACACTAATAGCAGAAAACAGCCCAGAACAGTCCTCATTAAATTGATTAAAGAGTAAACAAAAAAGGGAGAAGCATAGGTACACTGGGCTAAAAGCTGCTAAGAGTATGACCCAGGTACTGTCCCAGCATTTAATATAGTTTATGGTTCCTTCTACCTTGTTTTTTATGTGCAAGATATATAAATGTGTAAGACTGGAACTGTAGTGTGGTGCAAATACAGCTGAGGAAAAAAAGCAGGAAGAAATAAGTTGATCCTTCCCTACAGCTGTCATGAGCCTCACTAATGCAATTACCCCTGCACACGGACCCTGTGATGTTGGAGAGTCCATTTGACCTCACTGGAGAGCCTCCTGTTTGAACCTCAGGATCTGCTCGGCATGGGGTGCATCTGCAGGCTTTTCTGTGGAAATACACCACTGAACTCTTAAAACAGCAGGCAGGAGTCACCTGTTAGGCAAAGCAAACAGAAACTACCACTGCCATAATCCAGTGGGTAATTTATTATTTCCTGGGTATCAACACAAGCTTTGCAACAAGGGCTCTACCTGATCAGTCAGTGCACTTGTGTGTGTGAGGCCACAGGCTGCATAACCTGCTCGGCCAGTAAAGAGCTATGAATATTTTCTAAATTCAAAGCAAAAACAAAGCAAAACACAAAAAGCTGTACTTGGATTACCTAAATGCGATTAAATGTTTGATATATATACAGAGTTCAATCTTGATTTTCGGTACCAGAAAATACTATCCAGAAGACTCACTCAAAAGCACCACCAGCACATGTCATACCTGTCCCCCAAAATTGAATTTGTTTTTCTTCTACCAGCCTGAGGCTACTTTATTCAGCTGTATGAATTAATTCTTGCACTTTTTCTCTTATTACATAGACATATATTCAAGTTTGGGCTCTTCGGTGAATAGAACTTTTCTCCATTACTGGCAGTGTTTCATTTATTGCTCGTCTTTTCAGTTATAATTTCCTTATTTCACAATATTTTAACTACATTGGCTGCAACTGTTAACAGAATAACCAGTGATTTTCGGGGCCAACTAGGAAGGCTTTATAAAGATTTGATTAGGCAATTCATTTTACTAATGTTACAACATCTTCACTTGATTATTTTAAATGAGTGTTGGTGCATATCCACTTCGGTAAAATACTGAGAAGTTTAATTGTCTCTCCTAAATAACAAGCTTTCACTGGCAGAAACATATCTAAGGAATACAAACAGGATTCAGGAAAACAAAGGCCATTTTGCCTGGCAAAATTTACCACAATGCCTTTCCTGGGGTGAAGTTCAAGCCCCTATCCTGAAATCAAAGTGATTCAATTCCTGAACAGCATCAGAGATGAATCTAGATCCATGGATCTGCTTTCTCCCATCCCCACTTTCAGCTATTCCTGCCCAGTAGCTGCTCCAATAGGATGACTTCCCAAGGGCTTCTGAACTCCCTGCTCCAGAACTAGGAGAAATGTTGTAAGGTCTCAGAGACACAGCATAAACTACAGCTACAGTTAGCAGTAATGCAGTGCAACCTATCATTAAAGCATCTATTCTATTGTCTCTGTCAAATTCCAAGCTGATCTCCAGTCTCCTAACCAGAAATACTCCCAACCCTGCTCCATTTGGTGTGATGAATTTTAATGTACAGACCGCTCTGAAGTCTTCATCTTTCTCCATCCTACATTTTCCTGTGTCTTAGATGGGAGATGGATCCATCTCCTCTAAGACAGATGTATTTTGATTTGATGCCATTAGGAAGGTAGGTTAAGACCAACACGGAAGATAAGCTCAATTCTAACAGAGGTCCTTAATTATGGCTGAAAGTCAAGAGGGTAAGAGATAGGAATTTTTTAAGTTCCAAATCCCCTGTCAGGGAAATTTGTGCAAACCTCTCAAAAACACCATTCAACTTTGTTTTGAACACTTCCAGGGATGGATCATCCACAGCTTCTCTGGGCATGCTGTCTCAGTGCCTCACCACCCTTAAAGCCAAGAGTTTCTTTCCTGTCTTTGATCATTTAAACCTGCCCTCTGTCAATTTGAAGCCTATCACTCCATGCCCTCATCAAAAGCCCCTCACCGACTCTCTTGTAGCACCTTTAGATATTGGAAGGTGGTCTAAGGTCCCCCTTTTCTCCCAGCTGGACATTTTCACTCTCTTTTCATGGGAGAGATGCTTCATCCCTCTGAGCATCTTTGTGGCTCCTCTGGACTTGCTCCAGTGGAACTACATCTATCTTGTGCTGAGATCCCCAGAGCTGGATGCAGACATCCAGATGAGATCTCACCAAAGCAGAGCAGAGGGGCAGAACCAACCACCTTGACCTGCTGGTCATGCTTTTGATGTACCCCAGGATATGGCTGTCTTTCTGGGCTGGAAACACACACTGGCAGGCCATGTTGAGTTTTTTGGTCACTCTACAACTGTGTATCATCCTCACAGCTGCTGTCAATTGGTTGCCTACACAGCCTATATTTGTGCTTGGGATTGCCCTGACCCATGTGCAGGACCTTGCACCTAGACTTGTGGAATTTTAAGGGGTCCATATCTCTTCTGCAAGCCCACTTCTCGAAATCCCTCTGGGTGACATCCCTTCCTACCAGCGTGCCAGCTGCAACACACAGCTTGGTGTTGCTGACAGATTTGCTGAGGGTCCACTCAAACTCATTGTCCACATCACCAACAAGATGCCAGAAGGTATTAAACTGACGCCACCATGCAACCAAATCCTTGAGACATGGATGAAAGACCCTGAAGGTGGGACCCACAAAGTACCTTTTGCCAGAAGAACAGACAATGGATTTATTATGGCTTGCTTTTTCTGTATTGTTCTCATGCTTTCAACATTTAATTATTAAAGTGTATTCACTCCTTGTAATCAAGTAAGACACGAGTCAATTATGGCAAACATTTTAATTCCTTAATAATTCTTTAATCAAAAGCTTAAAAAACTCTATCTCAGAATACAAGTAATCTTTCCAGTTTGATGGTCATTTATTTTGTCTCTAGTGATTTTAAGAAAAAAGCAAGCAAGACACTGTGAGATAATCTGCAGTAGGAATTGCTCATCAACTAGGATTGCCTGTAAAACCTAGTATACTGAATGGCTGCATATCAGACCCTTTTTGGAAAAACTGGCTCAAGAGATGTGACCATGAGGCAGTTATTTCTGAACTTATTTTCAGTGCAAACAGAGATAAAAGATGGGCTTCCAAGCACAGACATGAATCTTTCTACTGCAAAAGATTTATTTTAAAAGATCTGTCATTGTTCTGATTGCTCTCATTGTCGTTCATTGAAATACCAAGGGCAATGCTTCCAGGATTTGAGTGTGAGCTCTTTCAGAACCACAATTCTCAAACGAGTGAAATAAAATCTCTCTGAGTCTTCAGATAGTATTCAACATTAAAAAATAATGCCCCCACATCTAGTAATATTTAATATATTTATTACATGTTACCCTAATGCAGGTTTATACCATTGCTCATATAAACTCACCGTATGAATTATTCAGTTGGTTCTCTGTAAATGTCTTACAGTTGTTCATGTAAGAGATGATTCCAAGAAATATAAGCAAAAACATGTGAGCAAACTGATCATTCAGCTGCAGTCACATGAAGTTATCCTATTTTAAACTATATTTATATTACAAGAACTAGCCTAGAAATAGTTATCTGACATTAAATCATTATCCAAGATCTCTGTTGAGAACATCTAAAACATAGTGATCCTAATTTATCTCAACGTATGCACTAAATACAAATACCCAACTTTTTCCGGCTGAAATCCTACCCCATTTAAATTAATTCTTCTACCACTTCAGTGCAGCTTGGGAATTCATTAAGTGGTGCAGAAACCTTAAGACCGCTGTGACCTGTCTTCAACCGAAATGTAAAATCAAGATTTATTATTTACAGCTCTAATGAAGCATCAGTCTTCTCTTTAAGTAACATCTAGGATTTCTTTCATAGAATACCTTTTATATTGTTTATATTAGGTGAATACAAAGAAAGGGAAGAGATGCTCTGATGGATGATTTTCAGCGTTGGCCAGTGTACAGTAAATACTGACCAGTTGCTATCCAAGCCCTTATTTACCTCACTAAAATGACCACTATAATCCACAGTCTTTCACAAGAGCAACAGAGACGTCAGAGATTGGAAGTGAATCTTATTTTAAAGAATTCCACTCCTGAATAATATTTTTCTTTTAAACTGGAGTAATCTCCCCTAAAAGAGCTACAAGAATATTGAATCTATGAAAATTTTAGTAATATATAATTTTTCCAAGTATGAAAGAACAATGTCAGTTCTATTGCACGTGTCCATACAGAGCTGAGGATCTGCATGGTGAGATCCCAAACCATAGCAGAAATGTAATTAAAATCTCTGGTTGTTTTGAACTCTCAAACAAAATGGTGCTAAACTTTCCAAATCTTATAAATATCCTGTAGAAAACTCAGTTTCATCTGGAAGGTTAGGTCTCACTAACAACCTCACAAATGCAGACAGATATGAAACTAACTTGTCATACAAACAACTGCATCCCAAAGAACAAGGTCAAATATTGTTTCAGCTTTTAAATTAAAATTGTATAGGCTGTGTCTTCCTTTGAACTTAGTTTTATATTCTATAGAAATACACTACCTCTGGCTTTTAGGAAACCTGAAAACAAGCATGAAAGTTCAGTAACTGCTTTATGTATTTTAGATTACTTTCCTACAGAGATTGGAGATTTTCCTTTTACATTGATGACTACATATATTTTTCTGGAATTATCTCATGTTTAACTAAAGTCTCTGTATTATTTCATGTGCTTCTTGTGATTTATGATTCAGTAACAAAAAAAGCATAGCTGAGTATGTCCAAAACAACAGAAAACTCAAATCAACATTCTTTGATGCTGCAAATCATTTGCTATGTAAACTAGACTTCCACTGATCAGCATTCAGGAAAGCAGCTCATTTATTTTAACTGTAACTTTCATTAATGTACTTCTTGTTGCCTACATAGAGTTAGTTATTTATTCAAGGACCTATGATAAATTTCCCAGTTCTTGTTATCACTATTATTTTTCTTAGACTCCTACATATAATGTTACCAATTACAGAACGAAAGACTAGAAAAATTTCTTGTTTCTCTTAAACAGAAAGGAAGACTAGAAAAATTCAAGCAACAAGTCGACAAGAGAACTTAAATCCCACACAAAGAAAAAAAAAAAAAAATTAAGAGTGGCTGCATAATACAGCAGCAGCCATACGCTTACAGCCGCATCTTGCTGCAGAAGGGTTAAAATGCAGTCAGAACCAAATGCATTTTTAAATGAACAAGCTGCTTCTGGGCATAAACATGTACACTGGCTTACTGCAAAAAACTGGATGTACCTGCAGAGACACGGGGACAGTCTGGCAGCATGGACTCCACCGACGTGTCCAGGGGCTCGGAGCTGGATACCCAGTTACAGCAGTTCTATAAAAGCAGGCAGGCAATTCTTGGGATAAGCCAAAAACTCAGAGCAAAAATAAATACAGATGTTGTATGTGAGGAAAAAATCACATCAAATTACTCAAACTAATTTACATAGCAGTCACAATAACAATTGTGGACAGTACACTACACTAATTTACACTTACTGATGATGAAATACTAATGTATTTCTAAATATAAATAATAAACACCAATGATATAATTTCATACTAAGTAAGTAAGAGTAAGAACATCATTCAGCAGATCTGTAATGTGCTTAAGTATCATGTTTTTTAAATGGTACTTTGAGTGCCAGATGACTTGAGTAGGTGCTTGGACCAACTTGTGCCTGAACTACTCACTACAGGTTTTAAGATTTTCCCAGCTGGTGTTGATATAGATTAGTGTTGGCATAAATATTGAGCCTGTTTGTTTGCTAATATTAAGAAATCAGAATTTTTCAGGGTGTTTTGATGGAGTACACTGTGGAAAGAACATTTGTGAAAATATTAAACAACATATTATAACTAAACAGAAACCATCAAGACACAGATTAATATTCAAATAATTGGAAATATAGCTGAGATGAATGTGTGTGAACATTAAGAAAAGGCAAGTACTGGTCTCTGGGGAATTATACTCAGGAAGCCTTCACATTTACCTTTCATTCCTGAATCTCTGAGTAGGATGAATTTACCATGAATTTTCTAAATGTTTTGCTCCAGATGCTATCTATTCAGAGTAGTCTATAAGCTGAAGAATTAAACAATATGTTTTCAATAAAATATGATGAAAAGACACCAAATCTACTGAATTGAATATTTAATTATAAAGCAACTACATTATAAGTAAGTTTATCAGCTGAACAACAAGATACACATTGCTTGCTCTACTAAAAATTTGAGTTTTTCCTTTTTGAAAACCTGACTAACTTCATTAGGTGGAAAAGGTGAAAAAACTGCACAACCTTTTGGAAAGATCCAACCAATTTTCAGACAGGTTTCTAAAAAAATAATACCATCAGTTCATGACAGTAAAAATGGATGAATTCTGTTCTGGTAAACAGCATGTATTGTGTATTTGTAGATGCTTACTGCCCTAGTTGTGCACCATGGAGTCGGTCCTCACTGTGGAAAGATCCTTGACTGGTAGATCAAGTATCTTATTGTATTTCCTTAATTCATTCTGTCTGGAAGAAGATGTCAGCTGTGTTGCAGTGAGGAGAGAATTTCAAAGGCTTCAGTCCCCACCAATAAAGGGCGAGGAATGGCTTTTGAATAGATTTGTCAAGGCAACCCTACTGTTCTGGGACCAGGGAGAGCAGGAACAACATAAAGGAAGGGTTGCTGTATGAGATTAGAAAGTGAAGTTCACAAAGCATGGCAGATTTTTGTAAGAAACAGTAGATCAATGAAGCTATTGAACTCAATGGAAAAAGAAAAAAACAAATACACTATCCAGTAATATAACATATTTAGTAAAAAAAATGTTTAAATGGAAGTATTTCATGAAGGTTTGAAGGTTTAAAGTAGTAAAGCATTATAATTTTATGATTAGCATGTGTAATTTTAATTAACAGCTGAATGTGAAATTGCAAATGTAAGGTGGTAGAAATTACAAAAGAAGTAGAATTTTTATGAAGTATTACAATCATTTGAAATAAGTAAAATTAATATTAACTACTGATAGAACACTACATCAGAGAGCTGGAGATAATACAGAAGATTAGCACACAATTAACTAGCTTTTATATACAATGTGACACTTGCCTGTAAGAAATAAGTATTCTCAAAAGCAGTGTCAAGATATGTAAATGGATGATTTGTTTTATCATTCATCAGAGCTCCTAATAAATTCAAAAATCATGACATCTATAGGTACTAAAAATAGGCCACCAGTGATACAGGAGAGATAGCTCCAATGAAGAATTACTTTATTTTAACAATTCATTCTTTCAATGACAGCAATTAGCCCTACAGACAGGCAGCGATTAGGTGTATATTTTAATTATTATTCATTTTACCACTAGCCTTAAACCTGATTAAAATAAGAGATATCCAGGTGATATGCTAGTCTTAATACCACTCAGCCACATTTCACATATGTAAAATTCTTCTTTCTTATAGGAGATTTTTAATGCTAATGTAAGTTATGACACTCCATCCACTTTTTAGGCCATTAATCATTTAACTTATTCTTTAACATCTACTTTCTGCAAATGAAATTAAAGGTAATGCACTTCTCTTATTCAGACTAAACGCTTAAAGAAAAATGGAGTTGTCAGATTCAAATTACAGGATTTAAAATTTCAGTTTTACTACATAACACATATTTTAAGGTTTTGATTTCCCATAAAGAAAACGGGCATTTCTCTGACAGAGCCTGTAGGGGTTACCATTCCTTATATTTTTAACACTTGAGTCAGAGCTGTCAGGCTGCATCCCAGGTGATCCTCTATTCCCATCAGTCCCTGCCTACAAAACTTTAAGGTTAAGTTGGGAATAGGCACTGTAGACATGAAGTTTCACTAAATCCATGAGAAAAAGTCAAGGATAACAGAAAGTTCAGGATGTGACTAGTTTAAATTCACTCTGTGCATCTATTGTTTTAGTATTCTGCCATGGGAATGCAGAAAACAGAGATGTGCCTGATCTGGTGAGGACAAGACTCATGAACAGTAGTTTAGTTGGTCTCACTCTAAAAATAAGATTTTTAAAATCTCAGCAACCCCATACCTAAGTATAAGAGCTTCCAAGTGCTACAGGAGTAATTACATATCAAAAATTACTGCTGAGAGAAAGGATATTTTGCCAGTTGTGCAAATCATCAAACTGAGTCATGAAGAGCTTAAAGGGTATTTTCCACCATTGCCGGATCAAACCAGCAGCACAGGGTGCACCCAAGACTTTGCTTCAGGTATCTGGCACTGCATGGGCTGCCTTGGCATGTCTCTATTTTGCATCAGGAAGAAACACTGGACTTGGTGTGCTTAGTAGTTTGACTGCTAACTTGGCAGTTCAGAAATCACTTTAATTTTGGTTATTTTAAGTGGCTTGTATGGATACATAATTTCCACTGTTCTGTATTATGCCATCTTTCACACCCAGACATGTTTATTTAGCCATATACAGACATATATACTCAAATTCTGTTAAAAAAAAGGCCTTACCTCTCGCATCCACTCTCGAATAGTTTTCCCAACTTCTTGATGCCACACATTGTGAACTGAGTCTGTCAATGCCACAGCAGTTACCCTATTCTTTACTTCTGCCTCTCGTTGAATCATCTGTTAAAAAATACTGTATTTTAATTAATTCCTTTTACTGAATAGAGTCTGCTTAGTCAGAGATAATGATCTTAAACTTAAAAAGAAACAGCAATACAAACTCAGTACTTGACTTCACTTGTTTTAAAATTTATACAATTCCTAACAGGTCCAGCAAAACAGAAACACCTAATATTTTTGATAAAAAAGAATAATACTAACTTTTAACTGACTGTACTATTCAGTCCTATTATTTTCCATGTGGCTTGACAATTCTAGGATTAAAGGTATCATAGTGAAAAAATGGAAGATTCCCTAAGGACACCTTTTACAAGCTTCTTCAAGTTCCTATTTCAGTTCTTCAGGGAAGCTGGTACCTGTGGTTCACTGTAAGGTTCTCATGACTATCATCTACTAATTTTCAGTAGATTGCTGTAGTTTTTCTCATGTACAATCTCACTTTGACTTGTATAGGTTTTTTTTTCTTTTTCTATCCAATTTAGCTATCTTGCACGCTCACCATGGTCCCAAAATTCTTCTCTCTTCTCTCTTATTCATATGCTTACTCAGCTAACACCAAAGCCTCTCAACATTTTTAGGATATTAAAGAGCCTCTGTTGTTGCAAATGACAGTACGACTTAATAATATCAGTTCTAAGACAAATTAAATGATTGCTGCAAATTACACAAGCGAACTGACAAAGATGCTGTGGAATTCAGCACTACTACGCAAGATAAAAGGTACTGGGAAAGAATAGTTTGATATCAAAGAGAGACAAAAAGGTTTTAATCTCCTGACATAAGTGATCCCAATTTGTAACACTGGATTAAAGAAAGCATAATAAATTATACTTATAAAACCAGCATTTCACAACTGGCGTCATTATCACTATGTATGCTGCAATAAAGTTAATGTGTTTTTTTAGGCTTCCCTTTGTATAAATGTAACACATAACACTTTTCTAAAATCAGGTATTCTTTCTTCATGCTCTAGTAACTGCTTATCAGCACACAGGCTGCACCTCTGAACCCACTGTTCCTTGTCCTTGCCACAAGAACAACTCCAAAAACCTACCAGAAAAAAAGTTTTTTGAAAGATATGGTATCTATAAACAAGACCTGTCAGCCACACACCTAACTCGCTTTAAACGCTGCAGTACATTGAGTGTTTTAAACACACCTTATGTACTAATACTCCTGTTACAGTGCTGTGCATTCTAGCACTCATTCAGCTGCATAAAACACTGTGATTAAACAGGTAAAGGTGCAAAAATACCACTGTTCTTGAAGACCATATACCTACCAATTACTCAGAGTTATTACATGCTGGGTGAAGTTTAAAATCATCACCAGCTCAGAGTATTCCAGCATGACTTCCTCCATGAAGGGCTGGTATTCAGAAGCACTTCTAATGACCAGCAAAGATAAAAAATATGCTCTGCTTTGGAAATGCCTTTTTTTTCTTAAGCTACCATGTCCCATGTTTTTGCTTCGAAAACTAGCCTTCCAGTTCATCTTAGAACATCACCTTTTTCTTCAAATCACAAGAAAATACAAAGGTGCAGTACCCTTTTTCTTTTCCAGACCTAGCTAAGGTATGCTATTCTCAATTTCCCTATGCACATGTAAGAACTGGCAGCTATTGATCACCATTTCTTTCTACTCTTTCTTCATACAGTACATGCAGTCTTTGCTTTTCAGATCATATATGATATATAGGAAATAATATGCAATACCCAACATGCTCCTGGTGCTTGCCATTCAGCTTTGTGGATGCCTGCAGAATCATATTCTCTTCACAAAGATCAGCAAAGTGACTGAGTCTGACAATGTGATGTTTTTTGATAACTCAGCCACAGTGCTAGGGTTAGGATAAGGTCTCATGGATGCAGCAGCAAAGAGGGATCAAAGGGATTAACTGAGCTTCACTTACAGATTTCTTAACATCCAGCCCAGAAGAAAAAAGTTTTGGAAGGCATCCATGCCCTTCTGAGCCAACTTAGAAAGAAACAGACAAAAACAATACATCAAGTGGTGAAGGAATCAAGGGTATAACCTTCACTTAAACAAGAAGTCTAACATGTCCATGTTTCAGTGACACAGAAATGTCACAACAGAGCATGTCAAACTGAGGACACTTTTGCTTCTATCAGAGCAGCTCAAGTGTCCTGCTACGATGGGACATTCACTGATAAAAATAATCAAGGAGAACAGATCCAGGTTAAACTTAAGCAGCAGATTCTCTTATCAGGGAGGATAACTTACTCTGCAAGAAGATACAAGAAGTTTATGTGTTTTTGGGCACAGATGCTTCAATATTCAGTAAATGCTTCAGAGTCACTGGATTGATAGTTCACAGATAGAACACACTCCTCTTTCCTAAAACCAGTTTTGAATTAAGATAAATTTCAAAAATTAAATGAGTGGAATAAAAATGTAAAGGTAAAACAGATTGACTTTAAACAAAAATGTGGTATCCATCTATCACTCAAATTTGATATAACTTGAAAGTTGTTCTAGATTCCAAGGGAAGGATACTATGGGATGCATTATTTACATTTCCCAGGACTTATTTTATTCCATGCAGTCTGTAGTCTTTTGAGGTGCACATAGTAAAACTGAAGATATTTAATAGACCACAGTCTATTAAAAATACTAAAATTTAGACATTTGCCTTCAGAATAATTTTTTTACTGAAGCAAACAAAGGCCTATGAATTTTGCCTAAAGTTCATTTATGCCTTATAACCTTTTTATATCAGTAAATTCCACTGACAGAAAGTTTTCACAGCCAAAAAATTACATAATTTCATGCTCAACACCGATTTAAAAATCTTAAATTATTCTTAGCTCACTCTCCCCTTACATTCCTTTTTCCAATAAATCACTTTCAACCAGAAGTAGGTAAACTGGCATTTCTCTATTACACAAATAGGCTCTTATGTATTACTGCATCACGCATGATTCTGGGTCCTTTAGACTTTCTCAATAATCTTCTCTCTTTAGACATTCCATTCTATCCTGTTTCTTGTGTTCTTTCTTTGTAGTAATAGTAAAATTTGATTTTGTAACTTATTAACTCTTTACCAACACTATATATTGATTCCCTTAGAATGACAAGTTGTTTTCCTTGCAACAAGTTAGAAAACATTCAAGCATCCTTTTGAAAGTCCTCTTTATCCCAGTGGTTGAAAATTTGTTCCTTCACTTTGGAAGGGAAAACATCAATTATCTACTTGCAGAAACATTCAGGTCTAACAGTTACATAAACAAGAACTTGAAAATCCCTAAAAATCCATATATGTAATAATTATTCATTTGTTGCTCAAGTTAATAAGTTAATAAGCTCAAGTTACAAGTTAGTAAGTATTCTACTGCTAATCTGTAAGTTTATATGACACCGTTATCATAACCTTATGTCAAAAGGTTGATACCTGTATTATCTGTAGTGTGCAAATAAAACCCAGCTTCAAACATACAATACATATGCAGTATATTTAGCATGCATATATAGTCAGAATAGATGATAAAATATGCCTTTGGAACATATTTTATAGCACAATACTCCTGTCAAATCAAAGCATCAGTGTGTTAAAGGAGGACTCAAAGGTCTGATCTTGCCAACATGAAAATCCATGGAAGTTCCAATTAGATTTTAGGTAAATGGCCTGTGGGAGTAAATCGTAGAAACGTTGATCCCATACTCTTTATACCTATTCTAACATTTAAAACAGGTAAAAATTCAAACTTTTGAGAAAAGTTAAAGTTAAAATATTTCTTTTTTTACAGGCTTTTGTTTTTGCAGGTTCATTCAATCAAATCAAAACCCATCACTTACTTCATATTCAGGGAATATTTACTCTTCTGAGTTGTTTGTAATTTGGAAGGAAGAAAAATGGATTAAAAATGAATAAAAACACATCCAAATTTTAATTTCTCTTGAAGTTTTGAAATAAACACTTCAGTTACTTTCTTTGTCTTCCATAGTGCTTTCAGTTGTGGCATAGTGTTTACATGCTATGCGTTGGGCTTCAGTGGGCATGTTGACAACAAGCATTTGACTTAGAGTAATATAATTTTGATGGAAGTCCTCCATCCAGTTGTATCCGGTTGCATCATGCTGGTTTGAGACTCTTAAGACATTTTGGCATCTGCAAGCAGAATTCTTCCCAGATGAAACAATTGGAAGCTCCCGTCCAAAAGTCCTCACTGGTTTCCAGAAGTGGAATGAATTTGCAGTAGAAATCCTGGTGGACCAAAACAGCACCAACTGGACACTGAAATATTTGTACATGCAGTGGTAGATGGGAAGACGGAAGAAATCATGTAATAAGAATAGTGTGCAAGAGGGCAATTTTTATTTCCTTTTGGAAAGGCATGTGGATTCTTTTTTAGTAACTTCATATGCTCTCCTTGTAACTTGCTTATTACCAGTCTACAGTCAACCAACACCCTCTTCAACCATCATTTCACTCAGTCTCATACAAATCAATTAACTGGTCTGTCTGCATGGCAGCATTTGAGCCTCTCCCCAGTTATGAAAAACTCCTCTTCACCATGAAGTATGTAATTCTGTATTCTGTAGTGCAAGTTTGTTGGTCTGGCATTCCGAAGATATTTCACTGCTTCCTGAATAGAATTCCTGAATTTCTGAAATACTCTCAATTTTCTGCACATTTTAAAATGGAATTAGATCCCCAAGTCCTCATAAAATATTATTCATTAGGAATTAGAATTGCGGGCAACTATGCTCGAACAGCACAAAGCAAAAATAATTAACAATCCGAAGTTCCACCAGTTCTCATTTTCAATTAGCAACAACAATCATCTTCTCTACATGAATTTGCAGATGTGATAAAATCCCTACTCACAGTAGACAAAGCCCCTGATACAGATCAGTTTTGAAACAGCAGAAGAAAATACCTTCAAAGATACAACTAGAGAATGACCATAGTACTTGCTGATATTTTGTTCAAAGATCCACTGGACGTTACATCTACAACTGTGATATTTTTCTACAGCAGTACATCACACTGCAACAGTGGTAATAACGCATAAACATATTAGAACAGATTGCTTTTCAGCATGTGGCGTCTAGGACTTTTCAAAGTTCACAATGCAAACCAATTTCGTTTGCAGAACTTCTACTGAAAACTACCACCTTACAGTGGGGCTGTAAGTTCATAAAATCAATCATGAATAGAATAATATTTAAATCAAAAATAGCTCAAGCCTTAAAAAAATCATCTCCCTTATGTATAGCTCAGTAAAAAACCCTAACAACTAAAAAACCCTGTGTACCAGAATTCTGCTGGTACACTTTTGAACAATGCAAAGAAAACTCATGGTTCTCTTTTAGAAAGCCTCAGGCTTCAGCTTTACTAAAACTTTAAACTTGATAATGCAGTTCTCCTGTTCTCTTGACCCTAGTGTGTCACGACAGTGAGCTTACAAGAGAAAAGGACTTTGAGGACCTGTAATAATGAGGGTAACACCAACTTCCCAAACACAGGTGGTTTAGGTGTGGCAGGGCGTACGGATAGGAATGCTGGCTCACCTCAATTACAAACCTCCCAACAATTTGTTTAGCATGAATGAAGCACAGCAGTTCAACAGAAAGCCCATCACATAACATAAATTGGTATGGCATCATGGGGATAAAAGTCTTTGAATTGGTCTGCTACATCTTGCCCACAGCAGACCAAACCAGAACAAGCTGGTGGTAGGGACATTTCACCAGCTTGTGGGTTCTGTTCCACCAGAAATGTTGGCACTCTGCAGATAACTTCCTAGCAGACAAAAAGTATACATTAGACAAGAGGGGTTCGGTGAAGCTCCTTCCCATTAGAAATTCAACTAATGCAAACAAAAACTAATCCATTTTTCTCTGGACCTCAAGACACGTCAGCAATGAAGATTGCTGAGATACTTACCTTTGCACTGCTGCAAAGGAGGATCAAAAAAAGGAGGTGTGGAGCAGATGAGTCTACCTGGTGTCAGCCAGTTAGGTCTCCCTCCTGACAGCTGGAGTCTGCTGTCCCAGGATTGGAGCTTCAAACAGGGAAGATCTCATTGGCATGAAAATCAAGTTTTGAAGGGTCTACAGATTCTACTTTTCTCCTATCCAGGTACAGAATGTGAAGCCTGATCAACATAAGTGTTAATATTCCTATGTTGCTGACAGCAGCAGCTAGCTGTTAGATTGCCTCTAACATATGAGATAAAGAACAGTCCAGTCTTACGAAAGTGGAGATCCACTAGGGTCAGTTTAAGCTGCCAGAAAGTCCAAAATTACCATGTCCAGTATTTGGCACAACTAACACTGAGGAGCATTTGATACTCCAGCCAGGTTATATAAAGATAGTTTGCGTGTGTGCACTGCAAGTACATGAGCCTCAGAAACACAATTGCAAAATCACATAGTTCACTAAACTGTTTCATTCTGTACTCACAATTAATTTGGATTTGGGTAGTGCAAGATGGTGTGAGCATGTGATCACACCAAACTTTCAGCACAGCACATCCTTTGCTGCTCTGGCTTTACCATGTGTCTGTAAAAGCAGCATCCTTTCAATAGCAAAGCAGGAGATTTTCTGGCAAGAGGCTGCGACAGCTCTCCAACTTACATGAATTCAGCCAGCAAGACCAGTCCTCTACCGGTATAGCAATGCAAAACCTGCCCTGGAGATTTTGTTAACAAAGTTATCTTGGCTGTGATGGTGAAGAATTTTTCCACTCTTTGCCAGTAAAACCTTACTGGCTGCAGGTCATAGCTTTGTTTTCTCTTGTTTTATCTGGATTTCTGAAGCAGTGGGCAGCTATTTGAGTGCCATGCCTAGATTGAAATGAAATAATCAAGTAAAACAACAACAAAAAATTACTAAAGAAATTAAATTGAAATAGAATATAAAATAAATAAAATCCAAAGCAAACCCAATCACAACACAATACAGCCAAAATAATACTAAAGTGCTAAGAGGAGTCATCTAGACCCATGACCGAAAGCTTGAAGTGCTGAGTATCAAGACAGGTCAAGGTCTATATAGACTAGGAAACAGAGATGTCTCTGCTTGAAATTGGGAGTGTCCTCAGCCTCTTACCCCACTGGGCTCAGCTTTCACAAGGACTTTCGCAATCCTAGTCAGCTCTGGGCATGGTCAAAACACAGGCCAACATTTTGAACATCTTCTTGTATAAATGTAGGTTGGGTGCCAGATTTTCAGCCTGATCTTGCAGCCATTAGAGATAATTGAAGCATGTAAGGTAACTGAAGCATTTAAGAGCAGCAGTGCACAGTACTGTAGCCCAGCTGACATTTTATCAGAGGTGCCCCATCAACGCGTGATGCCAAACACTGCCTTAGACCTATCAGTGAGCAAACCATAACAAGTTCTCAAACGCCACCAGTCTTCTTGCTATTGACAGAAGTTGTAGAAAGCTCCTATCAGGGAGCTTACAAGAGAAAAGTCTTTGAGGACTTTTCAGTCTCAGGGAGGAGCAGGTTCTCAGGATGCAGATGACTGAGTTACGATGACTCCCTCAGTTGCCACACATCAGACTCCCTGCAGTAGGCTCACAGCTTGCATGGGTTCCACTGAAGGGTGGCAGCAGACAGAAGCTGGACTGTTGATGTTGCTAATAACCTCAGCCACCTGGTTCACCCATCTGAGGGATGTAACTGCTCTCCAGCCCAGCTCCAAACTGCCACTGTTTTTCGCCCCAAGGCTTCAAGCCTGGCCAACATCTCAGACATAGTTACTTTGGCTGATTTCAGGCCAATCAGGCAGTAGGGCTGGAGAGAAAGAAATGCATTGTACATATCAGTTATTCCTAAGGTACTTGCTTGAGCTCAGCATCTTCTAAATTACAGTGGAACAGCTCTACTCTATCTAAAAAACCCAGTATGCAAAGAAAATGGACGAATAAAACTAGTTGTTTACTCTCAGCCTGTCTTGTTGGGGCCTTCTTTCATATCATGAGGGTGAAAACATCTAAAATTCTTAAGCCAGAATAAGTAGGTTCTTGTAATTTTTCTTACCCAGATAAATTTAAATAAAATACAGTGATCTTAAATCTCTGAGATGACAAATTGAAATAAATTGCTCCCGAAAATCAGTGTGTAACACAACTAATAATAAACAAGGCTTGAAAATGAAATGATACAAGGGGTTGGAGTTTTGTTTTGATATAATACCATTACAAAGGTAATGGCTCATATCTAATGAAAAACATGGCCTGGAGTAAGTTACGGAAGTAATTTTCTCATGTTTCAATAAATGTGTAAATCCAGAACTCAGTGTATAAGTGAACAATCATATTAGTGAAATGAATGTGAAACAATCAAGTAAATAATTGTTTTTACATAATAAGTATCAAATACAGCAGGGTAAAATGACATTACTTCTTCATTGCCTCTGTTTGAATGGTACATGGAAGACTGTCATTACAGTTTTATGCAAATCTCATACTGGTGCATTTTTCAAGGAAATAATCAGGTTCCCTGTATTTAATGTTATACCTAGAGAAAGAGAGAGAACTGCACTGGTTTAACATCAAGAAGGGCAAATCCTTCACAGATTTCTAGATGTTGGCTGTGTCTGAAGAAAGACTGGTCACTTATTTAGGAACTTGCCCTGGGTTTATCATACATGCAAACAAACATATCAACCTATATATTAAGTTTTATTTGGAAGCCAGACTTTAAAAAAATAAAAAACAAACAGAAAATGAGAAAAACTGAATGTTGAGCTCAGCACCTCACAGGTGGACATGAAGTCTGTCATCCTTGTTATTTAAACATATCTGGATTTCCACTTCAGCCAGAGGATAAGACAACATTCACTCTTCCTGTCCTTTGAAGCCTCAGCTTCGACTCTTATAACCTCTGAGTAACTTCAGAAAGGAAAAGTTTCTCCACAGGCAAGGTCTCTGAAGCAAGAAAGTATGCAAACTGAAACTTCTGAGGTCACACAAACTTCTGGAAGTAACTCTCCTTGTGATTAGCGAATGACAAATTGTACTTTGTTACTGCAGGCAGCCAAAAGAGAAGAGCAGCAGCTTCCCTTTTCTTTCCCACTAAAATGCTGCTGTCACTTACATTTTCCTTCGCCAAAAAATTATGTGCATGTGTGGTAGAAACCCAAATTACACAAAGCAGACCACAATACCACAGAATTGTCTGGGTTGGAAGGAACCTTCTACATCATCTAGTTTCAACCCAATATATGACTGACATCTTCAAAGTCTGAAAAAACAAAGCAGGAGAAATAATGGATTTTTTTAAAATCAGCCCTTTTTATCAGACATTGTACATGCCACCAGATATCCAACAAGGTTTTCCAGCCACTCGTGAGATGGGAAAGTAGCAGCAAGACTAGCAAGTCTCCTTGGAGAGACTTCATATGCTGAAGGCCTTTGTGAAACAAAGGATGTATAACTATCCAAAATACAGTTTCAAATAATATTAAAAAAAAAATGAAAGAAATTATTCCAAAAAAGATCTTCCAGTTTAAATGTCTGGTCCATGTCCTGTGCCAGAAGCCATCAGGCACAGCTTTACTGGCGAAGGAAGCTCAGACTCTCCATCCTTCTAAGACATGGGGCATGGACCTGCTCTCCACCACATCTGGAGAGCCACAGCACTTCAACAACATACAACTTCCACCTCAGCATCCCAGGACATAGAAACATGGTGGGTGTTTTGGATGCTGTCTCAATGTCATGAAGTATTTCTGTGTTCCTCCTCCTGGCCTACTCAGTGATCCTGCATCCACCTGGTCATCAGCTTGCCTACGCAATTTACTTGTGAGGAATACTCCAGGAGCCTGATGTGTACAATGCTCTGCATTGCCCCCAGCAAAAGCCTGCTCATTAAACACCACAAATCAACTTCCAGCACTGATGACATCACTCAGAGAAGTGATGCCAGGTAGAGATGAGTAAACTAAAGAAAAACAAGTGCCACTTCTTAGTATGAGTGCTGTGCCTAACTGAGGACAATGGATGCTGCACGAAAGCATCAAATATTCCCAACTGCCTGTGTAGGAATGTACTTATTTTTCACACGCAGTCCTCCTTTGGTGAAATAACCTAAGTTATTTGTATTATCTTAAAATCTTGTATTTGTATTATCTTGTATTCACAAGCCCAGAAGAGGGACTGACTTGTTAAGAATGATGCATCCATTCATCAGCGACAGCAACTCGAAGGCTTCTGCATGCTTTCAGTGGGGTTGTACCAATGGAGGGTGTCAGTTCTTTCGAAACACATACAGTCCCAAATCACATTCAGTATACAGGCATGCACTTATGGCTTATAAAGGGCCTTTTAAACTTCACAAGAAACATCACTACACTAGGAAAAATACTTTGCTTGGAGGTTTTCTCCATTTAACCGAATTATTTTCGAAACTAATGAGTAAACTCACAACCACCTTGAAAAACAGGCAAACCTTACTCTGCTGAACCATCATACATCTGCCCACTTCTAACATACCCTGACCAGAACAAGAGCAGCCTTCTGTGTGGAAAGGGAGCAAAGGTGTGCTGGCAGATTATTCCCCTCCCCCCTCCCCCTTTGTGTGAACTTCTGAAATGAATGGCTTTGGTTTACAAACCTGTGCTCCTGCAAACAGCCCCACGAAGCTGGCAGGTCTTTTTGACCACATCTCTTGTACTAAACTTAGATCCCACTTCTCCTCTTCCACTCTGGCAAATGGGGCCAGAGTTGCAGATGCAGGTAAGCTTGAGTCCAACACTATGAGCAGCCCTCAAAACATACTGGTGTTAGGACATGGAGACACACTGCTCCCGCAGCAGCTGGGACAGCCTGTGCTTTCTGGTGGGATACCATACCAGTTGCTCCAAGTCCACAACCTCTGAGGCATCTGATACCAAGAGACAATGTTGGGGTTTGGATCATAAATATGTTGTCTGGGATTTTCTTTTCCTGCAATTGCTGCAGTTTCCAGAGGTGATGATATTGCCTCGCAGGCCTGCTAGCTTGGTTGTTTGAAAGCCAAGTGTGAAAATAGAGGCAGTAAGTCCCACCCAAGCCATTCTTGCAAAACATGGGTATTGAATGTGTGTCATGGTACACAGATTTTATCAGCACTCTTCAATGTGAAACTTTAAGCATGTTAGGCAGATCTCTCCCAGCATCTGAGGATGTGTTCTTGGGAGAGCAAAGACCTGTGCTGGCCCTGTGCTAAATGTATATTCCACTTGCTGGTACCCATCAAGCTCTGCTCAGCATGCACATGTATTTTATTTTTCCAGGCTGAGGTGTTACAAACTCTGAAGTTTATGTGAGTAATGAGGGAGGTGGCTGATGTTATTCATTTGATTCAGAGAGACATGATGAAATATCATTTAGGTTTGATGAAACACCTTTTTCTGTGCAAAAAAATCTACTGCAAAAATCTACTGCAGCATATATGTTGCATGCCTGCTGTCTCAAAAGAAATACTTTGGCTGATTTTAAGGAAAGAGTCATACTTTTATAATAGGTTGTGTGCGTCCCTATGGACATAAACACACCCCTAAATTGTCACAGAGATTTCCACAGAAATGTTCATCTAGCAGAGAGTCCTCACTTCAGGTTCATATATTAATGAACCAGAAATTACATTCCCCTTATAGCAACTGTCCTCTAGCATTCCCCTACCTTAAGGAAGATAGCACTTCAAAACACTGACAAGAGCCAAGTATATAAGCCCATTATTCAACTACCAGAAAGTAAGCACCATTAAGGGGCAACGCTAGAAAACATAGTCGCAAGGACTTCTTTTCAGGTACTGGGAATTTTTCTGTTTTCTGTATTCCAACATTTATCTGAGCACACCACATGTGCCACCACATGTAGTCTAAGTAACATATAGCATGAGAATCCACTGAAGTTGTAGTTTCACAGCTTCCACACCATTACTGCAACACTAAAACCATCAATAAAAATGTTTTCACACTCCATCTGTCAAAATCAATTTTACTATAATAACTATGTTTCCTCTATGAAAAACAAAGTTAGTAATTTTCTTTTACTTCTCCTCCTTTTTTCAATTTTGGTTTTATCTAGTTTAGTCTAATATGAAAGTAGATTGGAATGACACCATGTGGCTCAAATTAAGACACATCAGTCCAATTCGTAAGTACGCTGGTAACAACTTTTTAAGAAGCAATGCTAGTGGGAAGTGACGGTGGCAGCTGTAGCCCACAGCAGCTGTTACAGTGCAAATTCAGCTGCACTGCTCCACTAACTTATTAAAATTATTCTGAAAAATAAACCCACCAAACCCCTCAATGAGCAGATCATTTATTCCTACTTAAAGGGTTTGAGTTGAGATTCCCAAAGCAATGGCTAGGAGTGATTTTCGCTAGGCATTGGATATAGATCATTCACGAATTGCACAAAGGCTACTGAAAAGCCGTAAGATGGGAACAGCTTTTGGTCACTACTAAACAGGGGGCAGATTTGAACCAGTGACCTAGAAGTGAAAGACTTTGTAATCTGATTACCAATCCCTTGAGCCATCCCATCCCTCCCCTTTTCTTTTTTACTGATAAGAGAAAAGGAGTCTTATTACCTAAGCAACTTTTGTAGCCTGTTAGCAATGCAAAAGCTTTCATTTAGCGCTTGAAAAGGAAAGTCTCATGGGCACGCTTATTAGCCCATCTCAAGCACAAGTTCTGTATTATTTTTCCCTATTAATTTCAAAATAAATGTACTGGTATAAAAGCATAGCACAATGCTTTTTTTTGATAATGGTTTATAGTAAAGTTTTTGCTGATTAAAATAGGTGCTGATGAGAGGTTTTTACATTGCTGCGGAGTCAACAGATCCCTTACTAGCAAAGGAAGAGATAACATGCTCCTTTGGTCTGCAAATACTCCACAGAATATAAACACATACTGAAGTATGGTACATATAAGCTGCTAAATCATTTATTTCTCATACACAAATCACACAACTACAAAGATGTATTTTCTCACTCAGAAGCAGGAAGGTTTGGTACATTCTGTACTTCGATTGTCAAACAGTATTTAATGAACAAACAGGATCTTCTAAGTACGCCAAGACTCATTTGTATCACCTTTAGGACATGGTGAAGCTATTGTTTCTCCTTTTCTTCCTCAGTTCTTTTCTCAAGACCCTCAAGAAGAAATCTGCAAGACCTTTTCTGCCAGTTTCCTACCTCTTTTTTTTTTGCAGACACTGTGTCCTGCACATTACTGATGCTTCTTTGGTTGGAGGTAATAAACAATTAGCTACACCACAGTGGTGTGGTGTTTGTGTTTTTCTTTGCTGTACTACATTCAGCTAATGTCTCAAAAATTAATGCAAGTGTATCAGGACCTGCAATTAACTTTTCATAGCCACAAGCAAATCCTTCTAGAACTGGGAAAATCCTATTATAGCAGTTCTGGCATCTCACTGCTTATAGACCATTAGTACACACAAAGTAAGATTTCAAATTACCATTTTGTGAATGCAAAGAGAGTTGCTCTCTTGTTGATTAAACATATTTTTTATTTCTTTTTCTTATGAACTGATAAAGCAAAACTAGGTGATGCTAGCTGCTCTTAAATGATGGATCTATTACTAAACATCGGGTGGAGAACCAGACCGTCCAAGACTACTACATGACCATACAGAAATAATTAGGAAACCTAAAACATATTTATAATAAACATGCTACACTATCCTCTGAAATCTGGATAGTGCAGTAACTGCAATCTGCAATCTCTGAAAGTGCAGTAACCACCAGGAGGATTTTTCAGAAATGCATATACTCATCTCACTGTTTACAAAGAGATTGCTCAGAACTAGAGTGGTTCAAAATCACCTTAATATTTGCAAGCAATTATGCAGGTCTAAAATACAATACTTACAATTCACTGCACAAAACACAACCTATTATTATACTGGCTTGCCTTTTAATGGTAATAAGCCCTGGCTAGAATAGTATTTTAGAAGTTTATTAGAAAATGACCTATCCTTTTAAAGACAATCATTATGTTTCAAACATATTAAATGTAGAACTTATATGTGGAAAAGCCCTTAGTTATACCAGGCAGCCATCATCTTGACTAACACGTCATTTCCAGTGATCAGGTAATCCAACTGCTAACTCCACACATTTATTAAAGCTTGGTGTGAGAAAATTTACACACTCACTGAAAGTCAACAACACTTAACTAGAAAGAAACATTCTGGCTAAACATCAGAGAGACATTAAAAAACCCGAGAATTCATGTAGGGCCTGATCTCAAATCACTGCTTAGCAATAAACAATGCTCTAAACCACAGGACTTAATTTCTTGAATTGGAGTGTTGGAATTTCACTGGTAAGAAAATTTCCTGACCTGGCCAGCACACAACACTTCTTACAATGCTCTGCCAATTGCAGAGGACAAGACCAAGCTAACAGCAGTGCTTGGTGTCATTGAGCTTGGATGCTATTGTTTTGACAATATTGTTTATATCTAAATTTCATATTAATTTTCTAATGCTTCTGAAATGATGCCCGATTTTATTAGCCTGATTAATTTGATTACTTCACTTCCTTCATAATTTCCATCCAAAATAAATGAATCCATAAATGCAAGAAACATTTGAACTTGGAGCAGCAGTTCTGGTAATTCAGTGTTCTGTAATTGAGAAACATTTTTCCAAGGGTAATGTAAATGATACATGTTTTTACACATACCAAAGACTGACCCTTTAAATTTCCTATTCTCATCCTCTGCTTATCTTTCTCTTGACCTTTGCTGAAATAAATCACCCTAACTCATCAAGACACTGCCTAACGCATTTCTAACACTATGCATCATGCTGGCTGGAAGCACAGCTGGCAAGGGATCTAAACCCCATCGCTGGGCAAACTCAGCCTTCTGGCTTTGCCAAGAATAACATTTCAAGTTGTTTTTTTTTAAAATAAAATTGTTACTGTATGGGACAATCAATTCTGCATGTATTTGCAAGCGCTGATGACTCCATCCATGATATTAACACAAGGCCAAAAGCAAAACAACAACGAATTAAACAGCCTAGACTTACTTAATAAGAATTCAATTATTAATTAAAGTAAGATTACAGAATTCAGCCTGATTCTGCTCGATGTCCCAGAAGGAAGCTGCAGCCGAGGACAAGCAGTGCCCTCTAGTGTCACCGACTGCCGAGACCCCCCCACCGCAGCATCGCGGGGACTGCCTGCGAGAGAGGGAGGGAGCATCACCCTCCTCTGCGCACGCCGGTGCGGGCTGTGAGCGGCTGCAGGACCGCGCACAGGGATGCTGCTGCAAGGCGCCCCGCACTTCTGCACAGCGACATACGTGCAGCCACCAGCGCATTTACTTACTATTCTGTGCCCATGTATATGCACATGTAGGCATGCACACAAGCNAGGTTAAAACTGTTTAGACTTTTTTATGGTCCAGTATCAACAATTTTAAAAGGTAACTTCTATGCCTTGTAACAAATCACTTCAAACTTTACTCTTTGGATATAAAAATAGTCTCCCAGCACTCTCAAAAATTTCTCTCTGATGGGAAAATTCTACAAAACCTCAGCAGGTGTTTTATTTAAGCTGAAATTACAATGGAGTAAATGTTGGGTTTGTTTAATTTTTCTTTTTTTTGCTGCATAAACATTTGACAAAAAGAGAAAGCTTTCTGTTCATCCTGTGAATGTTGGTATGTTATATTTTCATTACTATTCTCATAATCCAAATAGCATAGGCAATAAAATAAACAAAGAGAAAAGGTACAAAAGAATAATACAGGACAGCACCAGTTATAGGCACATGGAAAAAGCCTCAAACGTATAAGAATATCTATATGAGGTGTCAAATAAGCCACTCTTCTAATAGTATAAAAAATTAAAAATTGCAGCCTGACAGTTACTCAATTTCATTTGCATAAAAAGTGCCAGTGACTATAAATATATTCAGATCACAAGATGTTTGTACTGTTTTCCCACCTAAAGCATTAATAGACATTTATTCCAATCCTTGCATTTTAGAAAGCAATCAACATAATTAGGCTTTTACAAA
This sequence comes from Hylia prasina, assembly GCA_013397195.1. Classification (NCBI taxonomy): domain Eukaryota; kingdom Metazoa; phylum Chordata; class Aves; order Passeriformes; family Sylviidae; genus Hylia; species Hylia prasina. The sequence continues at coordinate 391,844 of VYXD01012041.1, read as the reverse complement.
AAAATTACAACACACATTATAAATTGATTCCTGTTTAATTTGAAGGCAGCAAATATGTATTAGTTCAGGAGACAAATGCTTGGAAACACAAGGTTCAAAACGACAGTGCACACATCTTTACACACCTTAAAAGATCATTAGGGCACAATTGCCAATAAAATGCTATTGTGTAAGATTCATTAAAATCTCTAAATGCAATATACACATTTAGGCTTAATATCAAAATTTGGAAGGTTTTGCTTGGAAGATTTTAGCAGTAATCTAGCATTTTGACAGAGTTAGCAATAGCAACTAAAATAATTCAATTGCATTTTACAGCAGATGCTGCATCTATGGCTTTTATCAATAAATATTTTTGTAGGAGGTGGTGTGACCACCTGGAGAGCCCATCCCAAACCCCAGCATGGTTCACCTCAGTACTAAACAATTTCAGAGGCAGAAGGCAAAAGTGCAATTAAGTATTACAGATGTTTTTTTTTTTTCTCGCCACACACAAAGATGCGAACAGCTATTTTAACGAACAGAAAAAAACCCCAAATTTGCCTGCCATAGCATGCTCCATCCCTTGTGCCTGACAATGCCAACCTACTTCAGAAAACGTGATGAGAGGTTACACTTTAGGCTGGCCAGCAGAACTTAATTTTACAGAAGAAAACAGTTATTTACTCAGCGCTCAAGCCATGCACAGCTCGCTTGAGGACAGGGAGCACATGCACAAGCCGCAGCCCTGCACAGGCATCTGTGTGGCATGACTGACACCAGAAGAAGAAAAGAGGAACCCGACGACTGACATTTCCTCAGTATTGCTCATTATCTTTGCACTGCAAGGACGGTTACAATCAAAATGGAGGCTTTTTTGGGACCTCGGCTCTTCTGCTGTTTGCAGTAGGTGGCTGGGGTGTACTGGCTTTGCAGAAAAGGGAGGAAAGAGACAGATGCAGGCTGCTGTGTGAGGGCAGACATCAAGTGTTTGCTGCTGACAGGCTGGAAAAGTTTCACTTGGGATACATCTGGGTGGAAGAGGAGTAATTGAAGGGGAGTGTATTGATATGTGAGAGGTCAGGGCAAAGTAGGGAAGGACTGAAACACACCTCTTGTATTACCAGCATCAATAGGTCTTTGATGCTATAGAAAATTACTCTGCTAAAACTTATTATGAATTTTATACTGATACTATGTACAACATGTAACCCTGTGTGAAGCTGTATGAGATGTATGCAGGAAGCTGATAGAACAGCACACTATGGCATGTATGATTTGGCTTACTGAATGCTGGCAAGATGCTCTTCCCTATAGAATATGTCTCTTGAACTACCTGATTCTGAAATACTTGTTTCAAAAAGTTATCTTGGTCTGTACGAAAGAGAAGCAGAAGCTAGAAAAAATTTTTAAATTCAAAGTAAGATGCTCCAAGGAATGCGCATTATATAACTACATTTTATTTTGTGCAGTTATAAACTATAGACTTGCTATGCCTTTCTGCAATTCATGTAAATCTACCAAATGCAGTGACATTGAAATTTCAAATTTCTTTTTTTCAGTAGCATTTGCTTCACAATTAAAGTTAAAACTTTACTTAGATTTTTCTTAGAAGAATACGGCAAAAAAAAAAAAAAGGTATTGAGTATATATTAAAGAAGTGCAATTCAAAGCAATGTCAATAATAAAACATTGCTATTTTCTAAGTAATTGGATAAAAATCAGTTTTGCCCAACCAAAAAACGGGAACTAGCCTCAACTTAAATAGGACAATTGCTTTGGGGGTTTTTTCCTGGAAAAAAAAGTGTTAGGATGCAACATGAGAGTCTGTAGAGCAGGATGATTCTAACTGTTTTGCCTTTATCATGCACTATTGTTAGGAACACCAACACCCATTACCCCTTCAGCAGTAAGTAGGGCTAAAACTGTGACCCCACTAAATCTGGTGGTAAGAAGACTGTATCATGCTCAAAGCAATCTCTCCTCAAACTAAGAACACGAAAATTAGCATTTCTGGAGAGAGACAAGGAGGCTCTATCAATTCCTTCCTCTGACTGCTGCATCAGATTACAAGTGTTGAGGAGTTCTTGATCAAGTCTTTGTTGTTTAAACACCTCATTTTACCTCAAAAAAAAAAAAAAGCATAAATAAAGTTCAGTGACATCTATAAAATGCACTTAGAGTATCTCATGAGTGACGGAAGTGTGCCAGTTAAGACAATTTTTGATTTTTTTAAATACTATTAGAAGAGTGGCTTATTTGACACCTCATATAGATATTTTTGTATGTTTGAGGCTTTTTCCATCAAAAGGTTTTAAGTGGAGGAGAGATACCACATATGTATCATTCATATAGGTAGGAATGAAGCAGCAGAAAACATTTTTAATTGGTACATGGTTTCTGTCACATTAGAAATACCTGGACTTTGAAAACATCTTTCTAGCAAAACAGCACAGAACTACCTCTTAACTTCAGTAATGTGATTGCAAAATGAAAATATCTCAGTGGCACGGGAGAGGAATGACACTTTAAACATCCCCTGCAATTTTTTCAGTATCTAAATATCACAGTTTTACAAGCTAAAAAAACCTCAACAAAACAAACCAAGCCAAACCCACAGATTTTTAAATTACCACAGACTCTGAAATTTCATTCTTTATCAACCCAGCATCAGAAAATTGTCACATTTTGTTGTGGAAAACAGGAAGACTTTAAAATATCATTTTTTATATTGTGCTGTTCTATTTTACTCAGACTGAGTAGAAAGACTTGCTTACATACCCGATGCCCAGCAATCAAGCAATCAAAACACTTATTTCCACACATCCAGATCATCACTTGGGGCTGCAAATATCTGCCGAGAAAAGTGCACTCTACAACGTCCACAGAGGGTATCTGAAAGTCTGGAAGTATCTACATATATCTTCATCATGTTTTTCTAAGGCATTCACTTTGTTTAACAGCACAATGCATACTATGGATACATTTTTTTCCCGGAGACTATTTCTGCCTGAAGTAAGAGATTGGATTTCTTTTCTTTATGTTAATTTAATTATAAACAATCATGTCCCAGTCTTTCTTTTTCAAAACTGAAACTGCTTGAAAAATATCTCTTTTGCTAGTAGAAATCTTTTGCAGGGCTTGATGCCCTGCATAGTTCACACACATGAACAAGTACAGCACTTTCCTACAACTGAATAATACAGATAATGGGCTGCTACCAGACACTCAAGCTCTTCTTTTTTATTTTAGAATTAAAATCAAGTTCCACTTCCCATTTAAGAGATTAATCCATATTTAGCCCATGCACATCTTATACCTTAATTAACTCAAATATCAGCAAAAGGGAGCTTAAGAAAAATTAAGTGTTGCAGATGCAAAATACATGCACAATGCAGACACACAAAATATACTATGCATGCAAAGGACATCATTATGTATAACAAAATATCTATGAGTATAAATACCCACAGATACAATTTATGTACTGAAACAAAACAGATCAGATTTCCAGTTATGATCCTACTTCTTTTTTCCCTGCAGTGTTTTGAAATCTATTATTTGCATGTTCATCCTCTATGCTATGGAAAGCGCAAAAATCATCATTGATACAAAAATCAAAAAAGAGCCTTGTTCCAATAGGTCAACACATTCTTTTGTGATTTTGATAATGGCTTGTCCTACTGCATTTATTATTCATATAGAATAAGGATAGACAATTTTCAGGTATTATATAGCTTTCTTCTGGAATATTAGCTTTGTGGCTTTGAGAGACTATTTTCTAAAGAGCCTAATAATCAGATGACATCTTGGGAAATGTTACATTCTCACCACATTTGCATGATAATGAAGATGAAATTTCATATATGCTACCTGAATTATACTTATCTGAGTTTTGTTTTACCAAATGACCAAAGGAATATGTTCCCTAGGCCAGAGTATCACAATGCAGTGTGAAACATTACTGCTTCAGTGAAAGTCATGAAACTATTATTCAAGCAATTAAAAAAAGATGCCTGCACCATTTATGTTACTGCATTAACATGACCTCATGTTAATGAGGTCATGTTAATGCAGTAACATATATCTATATATCTCTGAATACTTATTTATTTCAAAGAAAATTCTACAAAATCCACAAAAATATCCATAGGAAATTTTTCTAAAAGTAATTAAGGAACATCTCTGTGATGCTCTTTGTTCTGGTCCTCTACAGAGGAGGAGCTCTTTCATAGTATTTTGTTTTTTCACTGATATGCAGTACTATCATGTGCTTGGTAAAGCTCATGTCAGCTTATTCATTAGATGTGAACCACCCTTTAAGTATAATTACATTTCACCTTACCTACAGGAACCTAGACGTATATTATTTTTGACCACAGAAATATTTCTTATTTCTGATCACAGAAATAAGTTTGGTAGACAATAGTAACAGGCATCTTGCTTATAATTAGGCATGTAGGCAAATATCTGTCATTCAGAAATGCAGCGGTAGATTTCATAGCTCCTGATTATGGGTTATTATTGCAGCAGACATTGGAAAGCCCCATCCCCTACCAGGGCAAGTCAAGAACTCAGCTGCTTAACCTGGGTTTGGAAAGACAGCCCCCAACACACCATGCTGGCAACCCAAGGACACTGTAGGGGAAGTATTTGCCCTCTCTGATCAGTCACTGGTCTGCTCAGCAATTTACCTGCATGATCCATTTTGGAGTATGCCTCTAGAAAACCAAAATCCAAACAAAGTTTTATACCGAGGGTGCCATTTTAGAACTATTTTTCTAGCACTGAAGAAAATTTAGTACAAACCACACAAGTTACAAACTGACAATATTAATCTAAGCTAAGACACCAACACACATATTCTTAGATTAATTCTCCTGTTATAACTGTGAACTCTTTGAAGACAGTAGTTTTGATTTTTGCTGGAAGTTATGTAGGCATTATTTTAAAGAAAAAAACCACACCACGGAAAAACTGGTGTAAATGGAATATAGCTTTTCAGTACACTCTGGTCTATGCTTCACTACTGCAGAAATACATTCAAATTAAGTGGAAAAAAACAACAACAATAACAAAAAACAAAGCAAAGCAAGTTATCCTGGAAAGGAAAAAAAAGTAAAGGACTATACTCAAAGGAACATCTGAATAAAATTGTGACATCTGCAGTAGAGTTTTCCCTAGAATGTTTGAGATGAACTCGGTGTAACACTGCCTTCTAAGAAAAGACAGGGTGATCAATGCAGAAGCACATCAGGCTCCCTTGGACAGGCCAATCAATGCAAGAAAGAACCTTGCCCAGGGCCTTATGCAAATAGAAACACGTCCTGCAACCCAGGGAGGGAACATGCGCAATGGATCAATGGCATCTAAAAAACCTTACAGCTATATCAGCCTCAGACAGTAAATATATAATGATGAATCCTTCACGTTCAGCCATGAACTCTTTAAACTAGGTTACTTTCAACAGCTGATTTAAGAAAAAAAGTGTGCTGGCTGTAGACTGCAACGGTGGTGAAGGGAAATAAGATTACTGAGGGTTAAATTAACAGTGCTTTTTTTTTAAAGGATGAGATAATATAATCACTGTACTTTAACACCTTGTAAAACACTGGCAGTTACCTGTCCACAGGGGTAGGGACTGAGAGGGTGGTGGCAGGGGTTATTTTGTTTTAATTTTTTTAAGACATATTATTCCTGTCAGATGTCTTGAGCCAATCTAAGACAAAATATGACACAGATACTGACAAGCAAATAAAATACCTCAGCTTAAACAACGTAAAAACCTCATGCCCTTTCTATCTTAATACTGCAGGATACTGAGATTCATTATTACACTTAATTTGCCTTAGAAATAGAAAATAGAAAAATAACTGAACTATTTATTTTTCAGGTGCTTATGAGGCAATTTTACTCCTCCTCTTTGACACATTGCATTAAAATCTCAGTTCAATTCTGCAGCACTAAAAGCACAATTTTCTTAATTAATATACTTGCAAAATCTGCTCACATTTTTATTTCTTATAACGTTCAATCAAAGCCCTTAAATACGATTATTTTAACATTTAAACACTGGTAGCCATACTATTATCAACATTAAAATGCTTCACTAATATTCTGAAACAGCTATCTAACACATCTTGATTAGATTAAATAAAGTTGTAGGATAAAATGCAAATTCCAGCTACTTCCAGCTCCCACAGTTTGGGAGCTCCCTTTACCAAAGTATGCTTGCATTCCTTTTATTCCACCTGGATTTGCAATGCCTAATATATTATTAACTTGTAGTTCCTCTGATTGATCCACTAAACTGGGTTTTAAAGTTTTATAAGATTTCTTGGTTCCACGCAAAAGCCATACATATACTTTTCAGCATAATTACCATTTAAATTAACATTAATATAATATACTTGTGTGGTCTTAATGGCATAAGGTCACAGAAATGGGAAAATAAATGAAATAACAGTGAGACAACTTCCTTTTTTAGATGTTTGTTCCATTAAGAGAAAACAAATGCCAGAACAGCTTAATATTTCAGATGGAATTATCCCAATTCACCACAAAACTTGTAACATAGTGCATGCTATATGCAATATTCCATATCTATCATTGCACAAGCAAATATAAACTCACACTCTTTTTCTTTATTAGTCTTCCTATATACATTCAAATAGAACGGTAAACCTTTAGACTGTGACAATGTCATATCTTGTAAAATCTTTAGTATTGTGCTGTTCTTCAACCCAATCTAGAGAGATAACAACACACAGTTTCAGAAAATGCCAGGTTTTTTCATACTGTATCTGCTGGGAAAAGAATCCCACAGCCAACAAACTCAATCATTTGACTCTACAGCCATATCAATGCAGAGCCAGATGCAATGACCACATCCACATAAAATAATGTTCGAGCAATTTCATTTTCCTATCCTGCAAGAGGAGGCACCTTCTGGCAAGAACCAGAAATAGGTGGGTTAGATAAAAAAAAAAAAAAAAGCATAAATATTAAGATGCATATTCACAGAAGATTAAGAAGCCAAAGTCTGAAGATCATCAACCTGGATGGGGTGAAAAGCTAGTAAGTCTGTCAGGGAAAATAGGAGATGTGACTTCTTATTGATGCAGCAGGGCAGCATATGTACCAGCACCTCAGGAGTTCCTCCCTGAGAGTCAAAAAAGAGATGAACTTAATTTTCAAACTGAAATTTGAGTTTCCAGCAAAAGAATGCTGATAAGGCAAAACTGTGCATTGTCAAGTACTTAAGAGGTTCAGGACAGAAGAAATGTCTTGTTACTATTCATGAATTTCCCCTGTGTCTTACAGAGCTCTGATGAGTGTGAGATGGTTCATATAGCAGACACCTCTATGGAACCTTTAACTTCTGGGAAGTTTCTGCAACCAGTGAAGAAATAAATAGCCAGGCAAGAAATTCAGGAAAATCGGTTGTTCTGGGTTCTCAAATTAACTATAACAATCAACAGTGTGCTCTACACATTTTAAGGAGCTGGTTGCATAGAGACATTGCCCATCAGCTTGGAGAGGCTCAAGGGATCAAGTTTATCTGCAAACAGCTGAAAGGATGAGTGACATGTTCTTTGAATATGGTCCTGTGCTTTGGCTTTTTTTTTCTTTTCAAAGCTGGGATTTGAAATAAAAAACAAACTGACTGATAAGCTATTATCTTTCAGAATTTAAAACAGTGGAAACAATGCAGGAAAGGAAAATAATACAAAGGAATTTAGTGCGTCAGAAGGAAATTTCTAGCCAGATATAGGGATAGATGCGAAATATGGTTTTATTTAACATCTTCATTAATTACCTGGAATTAATTAAATTTGCAGGTGACATTAAAGTGGGAGAAACTGCCAAGAGAAGTAAGGCATGAAAGAAATACAAAACAAGCTTCCAAGATTCACAGACCTGTAGCACAAAAGGGATTGTTATGACAATCCAGTTTGTCATCCTGTGCAACAAGGGCCACAACACAGCTAGATTTAATTAGGAAGACTGTGAGATAATATTGTTTGGGGGGTGTTGGGAGGAAATAATTTACTACATTCACATTCAGTACCACTGGGGAAAGGAAAATTGAGAACACAAACACTTTGAGGAATACATGAATATTAGCAGGTATCAAATTCAAAAGAAATTTTAGCAAAAAAAAAAAATAGTACCACTTAGGCTGCACTGGCCAAAATGCTGCACAGCAGAAAAAAGATACTGAAGTTCACCCTGAGCTAATTATGCTAACCACCTAGAATACTGAGTTCAATTCTCAGCATACTGCCAAAGAAATGTTGACAAATAGAACCGAATTCAGATAGGCACAAAAAGTAAAAATGAAAAAATAGAACACCTAGTTATACAAGCTGAACTACAAAAGAACAAGTGGATGAAACTATGGGAACAATTGCTAAAAATCACAAAACTCCTCAGGCAGAAACCTAAACGTTCACTGTGTAATGTATGGGTTTTAAAACATGCAAAAAGGTTATAAAAATGTAAAACTAGTGAGATGATGCAACTCTAGAAAAATTTCTGCAAAGAAATGCAGAAAGTCGTGTGCCTTTGACTACCAAATCCTATAGACTACAAACATGTATTTCCAAGTAACTGGATTTCCAAGTAACACCAACTTTTACTTTTATTCAGTTCTTTTTTTATTTCATAATTAACATGCCAATTCTGGCATCAAATTATGAATGGTACCAAATATGAATAGTACAATGAGACAAAAAAGTAATGATGAGTGGTGCCAACAATTACTATACCGCATAAAATTCCAGGAAACCTTGTCCTTCTCCTTTTGGAAAGAATGGGAGAAGGGATAGGACATATGCACAGCTAGCCTTAGACCATGGCCTGAGCTGAATGAAGCATGAGATACCAGACTGGCAAATGACTAAGAGGAAGCAAAATGTAATGAGGCTGAGCATCATGTCTAAAGCAAGGTAACAAGGAGGGATGAATATTCCAAACACGTTTGCTCTGGAACTGGGCAATGCAGGCAGCATTTACCCCTGCCATCCTCTACTATCATCCAGAACAAGGCTAGCAGGGCTTCAGATGAACTGAGGAAAGGGATGCCTACATGGCATTTACAGTAAATCACCAAAAAATTTACAAGGACATGCAGTTATGATGCTATGAACTGCACTGCAATTGTTATCATTTCTCTGTCTCTTCCCATTAGAACATCCTTCCTGACTGCAAGCTCTTTAGGACAAGGCACTTCTCTATGATTGCTACAACACAAACAGATAATAACTATAAATGCTAGCAAGTGAACTAATGATGCCAGTGTATACTTGTCAGCGTATTTGTTTAGGCTGAGCGACCTAAAACGTTTATCGGCTCTGTGTTAGAATGGGCAATATATGCATACAAATACATATATGTGTACACACACACACACACACTCTCACACTTTCTTTACATATCAGTAAAAGCCAAATGTGATCAAGTACAGCAATCAGTGACAGGCATATTTCAGTATTTTCTGGTCAATCCACCATTTAATTTCCTTACGCTTGCAAACTCTCACTACAGGATCTGCTATGCCTGTTGCTTTCTACCTCAATCTGAAAGTTGTGCATTTCAAAAAGCATTAGCAAAAAAGAGTCCATTGTTTTCAAAGACATGTCTGCTCCCAAATTCTTGTTATTCAAGGTCAATGGGACAAACCTGGTTATATGTACACGCTATGAAACAAGAGGTTGGAGAGCAGTGCTATGGAAAAGGACCTGGGGGTCCTGTTGAACATGAGGCAGCAGTGCCCTGGCAGCCAGGAGGGCCAAGCATGTCCTGGGGGGGCATCAGGCCCAGCAGTGCCAGCCAGGCAAGGGAGGGGATTGTCCTGCTCTGCTCTGAGCTGGGGCAGCCTCACATCCAGTGCTGGGGGCAGTTTTGGGCAACACAATTTAAGAAAGATAAAAACCTATTAGGGATCATCCACAAGAGGGTAATGATGATGATAAAGGGCCTTGAGGGGAAGTCATATCAAGACTGGCTAAGGTGACTTGGTCTGTTCAGCCTGGAGAAGAGAAGACTGGGGGAAGACTTCATTGTGGCTTCAACATCCTCAGGAGGGGATGAGGAGGAACCTCTTCACTTTTGTGATCAGTGACAGGATCTGAGGGAATGGCAGAAAGGTGGGTGGACGGAGGTTTAGTTTGGGTATCAGGAAAAGGTTCTTCACACAGAGAGTGGCTGGGGAATG
>VYXD01012041.1:343657-381024 GCA_013397195.1 Hylia prasina | reverse complement strand
TTGGGTATCAGGAAAAGGTTCTTCACACAGAGAGTGGCTGGGCAATGAATAGGCTCCAGGCAAGTAGTCACAGCACCAAGCCTGAGAGAGTTCAACAAGTGTTGGGATAACACTCTCAGGGACATGTTGTGATTCTTGGGGCATCTTATGCAGGGCCAGGAGTTGGACTTGATGATCCTGATGTGTCCCTTCCATTTCAGCATAGTCTTTGACTCTATGATTTGAAGTAAGGAGGAAGGAAAAAAGTTGTTTGCAAACACTGGTGTTAGAGGTTTGACCTGGTTTTGGTTAAAACTCAGCTATTCCAGTGGAGTGAGCCTTGAGTCAGAGAAGCATTGACTCCAGACAAATTAATCCAAAAAGCAGTCCAATTGTTCATGGCTGAAAATATGCATACAATGGCTTTCACAGGAAAACAGACTCCTTGGTCACACCAAGGACCAACAGTCTCAGCCTATTACCCACATAACTCTTGCCTTGTGTGTGTCATACTTGGCAGCATCTTTGCCCCAGTCCTCTTCCCAAGCAGGACTTCCTAATCCAATGGTAAGGAACCTAATTCCACCCTAAATTTATTCATGACCAGTTTTAATCCATTTGTTCCTATGCCAACATTGTTCTTTGGCTTTTAAGGCTCTCCCTCTCTGCTGTTTATCCTCCTGATATATTTGCTGAGTGCTACGAATCCCTCTAAGCTTTCCTTTACCAGGCTGAACAAGTCATGCTTTGAAGCTGCTTCTGCAGCAAATACAAAGCAGATGCCGAACCTTCTCCTTCTAGATATAGGTACCAAAGTTAAAGTAAGAGCACTAGCAATTTACACAGCTCTTTTTAAGGCTGATAAGCCTAAAGCATGTATATACTACCTCTGTGCTTATACTGATGTTGGTGCTTATGATAGGTAGGACCTGTCCATGTTGACACCATCTCACAGCAGGTCTGAGGATCTTTCATGGTGTCTGGCAAAATATGCTTTCCATTGATTCAAGAGTACGAACACCTTTTCCCCATATCTCTTCCAGACTGACCTAATCTTCCCAAATGTCTCAAATTACCTCAGATGAATCAGAGCAGCATGCTGGACGGCATTAATACTCCCCTTCCTGGGACAGAAAGAGCAAACAAATCACAATATCATATCTGACTCTTGTTACGTTACCTGGTCATTCACTTACAGCCACTGGCAATGAAGCCAGTTGTCCAAGGGTTTCTCCAGCCCTGCTACTCTCTGTTGATAAGATCACTCTGTGCACAAATGCAGATGACTGACCAGTCAATGCCTAACTATCCTGAAGTCTGTATTATTTCCTTTACTTTCTATTACTTCAGAAATTATACTTCTGAGTAGCAGTGGTGACTTCATCACTTAATGCCAGGATCCAATTTCAGGAGTACAAACTTAATTTGTGTACCTACATCTGTAACAGGAATACTAAAAAAAAATCAGCATCAAAGCTAAAGACCCTACTCCTGTCCAACCATTTTTTACACAACCTACCCCTGGTTCCCCCATTAGCTTCTCTTGTCCACCCTCATTTCTCATTTGATCTTTTTCAGATGAATGAGTACTTTTCCAAGAAGGACAACAAAGAATAGCTGAAATAAATTACCAAACATAATTACGATTTTGTTTTTACTTTCAGACTTGTTTTTCTGAATGTGAGCACATTCAGAAAGTTAGACCTGCCTCAAAAAGACGCTATTGTAAGTATCCAACACAGAAAAATTTGAGATCTAAAACATATGGGGTTGAGTGAGATGACTTGTCTGAAGCCTGGACATACAAGCCAAGTCCCCATAAACCCTCAAGACAGCATCCCATACTGCTCTCCCAACTGACATTCAATGTCTAAAGTGTCTTTTTTTCCCTTTCTTTTTTTTTCCCAGTTAAATGCTCACAAAGCTTTAAAGCACAGTGGCATCTTGTTTTTGTCTTCACAATAAGGACCCTGGTCACTGAGGTGTTTTCCTTCTCAGCTCGCTACTTCCAGCTTTCTCCCATGCTTCTTACAGCCATCACAGATCTTATGTTATCTCTACCACAAATCAGTAGATATATTTTGATTTAACATGTCAGCCAGTGCAATTAAGAATTGCATGTCCACAGTACCCACTCATCAATTTTCCAGGCAATCTGAATTAAAAAATCAGTAGATATATTTATATAAATATATATGAAAAGCCAAATATAACAAACCATTCAGTCTGAGACTTCAGGAAATTAAATTAATGAAAAATAAGGTTCACAGCCTAGTCATAAAGTTTCTAAACTGCATTTTGCCTGTGCCAGAATACTGATGCAGCCTTAGAGACTTGCAGGTAACTCAGCAGGTGCCTGTCTATCATCATTATTATGGCACCTATCAGCACCAGTCAGGGCCAGGTCCTTGCCATATTCAGCACAATACAGCAAAATGAAGTGGCAGCGGATTGCAGAGAGGATCTTAAAATGATGGACCTAAAATTATTTGCTATTGCCAAAATTTGTAGATTTGATGGAATTAGAACTCTACAGTGGATACAGTAATTTGAACAGTGTCTATTAAGAGCTCCCATTGTAACAAAGGGCACTAAAAAGACACCCTTCCCCCACTTTTTACCTACATCTTCGTGCAAATTATCAATATATGCACCCAATATTTTAGTGAAAAGAAGTATAATGAATAGTTTACATCTGGTAAAGACAATGAACATACTTTCCTTTTCCTAATTATTACATTCCCTTGTGTACTTTGTATTTTTACAGCAGTATGAATGATGTAAGATGGAGACAGCATTAATGATTCTCACAATTTTGTAATGATTCCCATGATATTCGGTATTTTTTTAAAAGATAGCATTTAACTGAAATTAAAACAAAAAAGCTACACCTCTAGTTATAAGATTATGAGCAAATAATTGAAAATGTAAAGCCTAGGGTCTCAGAAATATAGGAAGCAAACAACAGAAATCTTCCACAAAGATTCTCTTGTGCGGGTCTTTCATGCAGGCAATGACAAGGAAAACATTCTTTTTAAAGCAAAATAATTGTAAACCAACAAAATTTGGCAGAAGCACTCAAAGGAGGCGTTGTACCAAAAACTTCATATTTGCTGTAAACTAAATATAAAATCGACTCCATAAGCTTGAAACTCTCACTTTCTGTTAAACTTCATAAAATTATTATAAGCTTTGAGTTGGGAAAGTTCCATAATTTACCATCAAGTAAAGAAAACTGATTCTGAAAATAAATTCCTGACTACACTGTGCAAGGGGATAACAGAATTAAGATGCTGAGATGTGTTCATGAATCACGGCTTGAGTTTTTCAAAATCAGTAATTAGCAATTAGCAAAACACAATGACCCAACAATTATTTTTAGTGCTCTGCATTCGAAAAGTAATTTACGTGTAGATATTATCACATGCACGTTTAATTTCAAACCACAGTTACACTAAGTTTTAATTACTAAATATGAAGATACATTCTAACATATGGCTTATGGTTTTCCATTTGTAATTCAACCTATAAACAACAGAACAATAAAACTTAATACATTCATTGGTGAAACTTTATTTCCCACATATTTTAACCACTTTCAATTATTCCCCTAGTAATCTATGACACAACAAGGTACACAAAATGTGTGCCTATGTTGCTATAACTGGGTAATAATTTCTCTGAATTTGAGCATGATATTGCAGATTCAACCTATTTTTCTTAACATTGTGCAATCACAGACATGAGAAAATGTAGATCAAAAAGCTGCAGAGATCAATAATTTTTTTACTTGATGTGGCACGTATTTGAAAATTGTAGCCAAGCATTACTTGTTTGTTAAATAAAGTATTTCTAAAACACTGCCTCATTTTTATGGTGAGAAGAAATTTGGAATGAAGACCAAACTTTGGCCACCAAAGTTCTGTAAATCAAAATGATCCTCCTTTTATACCAATTTCATATGTGATGGTCCTATTTCTCTTCCACTTTGTGTTTCCCAACAAAGTGCATGCCAGTCAAGGGACAAGGCAGAACAGTATACCAGGCAGAGCATACCTTTCCTATGCTACCTCCCTCAGCAGCTTCAGACAAAAAGAGTACCTGATGGGTACTGTCTGTGTAAGGCTGAATGTTGCTCTCTGCCTCTTCCTGGGAGAACAGCAGCTCCTCCCACACAATGGTATGAATGTCCATGAACAAGACTTTGCTTACTATCAGCTTCCATTGGGTTTTTCTGTTTAATGCCAGAACATCCTGTTTTCACCAAGAGCCTGGCACCACGATGAAGCGGCAAGCTGTGGCTGAGATGACTGCAAGCCATCATGACAGACCTTGCAGCTCTGAAAATGGAAAGTTGACTCAGAAGATATTAATTGAAAATACAAATATTTCTGGATATTTTTGCATGTTTTCTTTTTCCCTGCAAGCAAAATAAAGTTGAGAGGGCTCAGGCAGAAACCCTCACTCCAAATTAAAGCCATATGCTTCACACTGCTCTCCTGTAAGAGACGGGGATGCAGAAGGAGCAGCTGTGCAATAGGTCTCCATAACAACTGTAACCTACAATTTCGTTAATCAGTTAACCCAAAAACTTGCAAAGGAAGTGTAGAGGTGGTACAGTTGCTATATGGTGTAGCTGCTCTATCAACCTCATCATCACCCCCACATGAATCAGAGAAGAAAGTAAAGCGATCAAAAATGTATTTGTCATAAGACAGTAATTGCCCATCAGCTGCTCCATTTCTTTTTGGAGCTCACTGCAGTTACTAAGTGCTGTATGTATATAAAATTTAAGTGAAAGGAGATGATAACAAAATAAAACCTTACAAATTAATACTGCAATTAAATAGTTCAGGGTTTATTCCAATGATACGTCCTTCAGTGTATGAATTATTTAATCAAACTGCTTTCAGTAGAACTCAAATATCAAACTACCTCTGCCTAAACCAGGTGCAAATACCCTTTGATTTTTTTGAAAAATATTGAGTTACATTAAAAATACATTTCAGGTCTAGTTTTGCTTGACATATATGTGATGTGTCAATGGATATGCATTATATTCTTCCTCTCAGGCATGCACATCCTGCAGAGACAGCAGACTACAGAAGCTGACCCTTACTGAGACCATCTTGTCTTTCTGACAAAGGTCCTTTTTAACTTCTTACTTACTAGTTGCTTCCTGTGATTGATAAAAATTTTCGCTCAGCTTGTGATAATTTCACAGGCCCTGAGCACCCTGACCCTGGAAGCCCCAAGGTCAGAAGTCAAGTCTTGCTCTGAAACATCAGTGTGCTTCATATTATAGTAGAACAAAAGTGAAGAAATATCCACCAGTGTGACAAGAGAAACAGGCAAAACGGAAATGACACCTTGGTCATCTGTTACCCAGGCCAACTCAAGACACTGACTGAAATGTGATGGAAAAACTCTCCAAGCCTCCTTCAAGCCATCACTCTGTTTAGGAAACACTGAGAAACGTCTCCAGTTGATTCTTATTCCTCTGCTATGTGCATGTATCTCTGGGCATCTGGTGACCTAAACAACGTGGCTTTAAAAAACCTACAGAAATTCTGCCGAAGCTTTACTTTGGATTCACAAGTTACACCAGAATAACCTCACCTGAAACTCAGAGCAGCTGAAAATCACAACTCAGGAAAGCCAACGGTGGACAAGTGCTTCCTAACATTCATGACATCTCAAGAGCGACAGGCAATGCGACATATCTTTTGCCCAAAGTCTCTTAAAAATTTAGTTTTCACACTATTTATTGAGCAGATAATAAAATACCTGTGAAAAATGATCAATTCTCAAATGATCTTCAAATCAGGAAAACTTTCTCATGTCTCAAACCTCTACCTGTCACGCGTATTTTGCCCATAATCTTCCAGGATCGCAGAGAAAATGAAAATGGCATTAATTTCAACCAAAAAAAAGAGGGGTTTGGGAAAATCTCAAGTTCTTAAAATAATATCAGTGGCCATCATCTGGACTGTTATTGCTACTTGGAGCAGCATAAGATTAAAACCAACAAACTCATGCGTGCTTAACCAACATGCTCATGCATGCTTTTCCTTACTTAAGGCATTCATCTTATGTTCAGGCAGGAAACACCTTAACTTTCAGTTAGATTAAACTAATGCGTTGTAAACAAAACATATATATAAATGTCAGCTCTTTCCTGTGTCTATAAAACCAGTTGTAATGTTCTGCAATTTACATTTCCATGATGAACAGGACCCTTACTTTTTTGTAGCTTTCTTCAATAAAACACATCCTGATTACACTATTGTCTTAAAATCACATGGCAAGACTATAGCTACACTGACAGAGTGGCATACAAGTTTAACAGGCAGGTTGGTATACCAGATAGGGTCAAGTGATCTGCCTTTAGAGAGTGAAAGACTGACAAACTAGATCAGCAGTTTGAGCACCACATGAAGAACAGCTTTACCCTGAGCAAAGTTTTTCCTATCTTATATCACTGCAGAGCCTAATAAATGGGAAAACAGAAGGCTTTCCACCAAGTTCTGCAGACCTTTGTAGAAAAACTGCAAAAGCTGAATAAAACTGCCAAATTTCCCCACACATTCAATTACAACCTGTATACAAAAAGCTGCATTTGTTACCATGTCTTCAATTTAAAACTCTTCTTGTATGTTCTTAATCTCATATGTCCCCAGGTCTTTCTGCCCCACAGCAGAAAC
This sequence comes from Hylia prasina, assembly GCA_013397195.1. Classification (NCBI taxonomy): domain Eukaryota; kingdom Metazoa; phylum Chordata; class Aves; order Passeriformes; family Sylviidae; genus Hylia; species Hylia prasina. The sequence goes on along the minus strand of VYXD01012041.1, from coordinate 374,341 downwards.
TGGTGTTTTTTAGTACATAGTCTGGACAAGAAGGATGCAGTGTGCTCTGTTTCCCCACATTCCTTAAGGTTCATGCACACTTGGCACCTTACTCTCTATCTCAAAACCAGAAAAGATGAAAAGACCTTCTGGTTGCACAGAAATCCTGACTGACCTGTACATGACCACTAGTTCAGTTGCTTCTACCTGGCTACTTTCAAGAAGGTGATCACAAAGAATGTAGAAAATCTGTGACAGTCTTCGGGAAAGAAGGCAATGGAGAATTCACACTTACCAACTCTACAAAGGCAAGTCCACCATAACTGTGAGCAACAAAAAACACGTTCTCAGCAGCTGACTGTGAAATAAAATGGTCCCAAACATAAATGGCATGTTCTTCAGGAGAGCCATTATCCTGCAGAAAGAAATCACGTTTGTGACAATTATCGTTTAAAAAATGGCAATTCTGTCTAAAAGCAAGGTGTTCCTATATGTTAGAATGCTTTGTTAAAACAAAGATCAAATGAATACAGACTAGTAGCAAAAAGAGAATAGATTCTTTTGTCTAAATAAAGAAAATTCAAGATTTCAATTTAAATGCAGCAAAATGCTTGCTTTTTGGGCTTACTTTAATAAGAATAACAAAAACTATGCATCCGCAAAATTTTGTGTAAATACCATGATGATAAATCTGCTAAACAGAGGCATTCATAGGAATTATGAGCCACAGCTTGGATTTTCATTCTTTTGACAACTCTTTGTCAAATGTTTGTTCACTGAGGGTTTGTTTAAAGTGCTTATGCCTTATATTTGTAAATAAAAACAGGTAGGAACAATATAAATACATAATCATAGAAAAATTTAAGTTGGTAAAGCCCTATAATTTCAGGTTTTACTTTTTTTTTCTTTCATACTATGAGCCACTGGAAACCTGAATTAAGGTGAAAATTATGGTATTTGCAACTACTCTTTTAAATCTTACTTTTTGTGATTGCAGACTATGAGACATGGTGCAAACAAAACACCTCTTGACTGGTGGCAACCATTACTCTGGAGTTTTTGGTAGCTAGGGCACCACATTTTCTTATTATTGAAAAAAATTTTGTCAAAGCCAGCTAGTATAAGAGTCACAGAAGGCACCAGAGTGATGCACATTGATTTTAGTGCACTCTCATCAAAACTCATGGTTGTGTACTTGTATCTTAGAGGCTTTTGGAAAGAACTATACCCCTCTAGATTCTCCCAAGGGTTGTTGACATCGTAACTACAAATCTCGTCTAGTCTCAGGTGACAAGATTAAGATGATCTGCTATGTACCCTGCTCCACCAGTATTTCACACATCCAGAATAACAACGCTGGCTCTTTCCAAGCTCTTCAATGCCAGAAAGAGCTGATCTGTCAATGTCATGTAATATCCTAAAATTTGCATCCCTTTTCCCTTCGCTCTGAGCAAGCAACAACTTCATATCCTTAGGTAACTCAAGACACTGACAACAAAAGTCTTGTTTCCTTAGGAAAAAGAAAGCACAAACAGTAAAAGCCACTAGTAATCAGAAGCTACTAATTACAGTGTGAATTATTGAAATTTATCAAGGATGTTGAGATGATCTAGATCTCAATTCCATTCTGCAACTCAATTTTGGGGATTTAAGCTCTTATAAGGGTCTAAAATCAATGGGTGGACACACAGCTAAATAATATGGTTGATTTTGGCTTTTAAATTCTCATATCCTGTTTTCTAAGCGACAGTGAGATGGCAGCAAATCTTTAACGGATTCCAACTCAAAGTTTTTAGAATAATGATGTACTTTTCTGCTTCATGAGCAGCGATTATAAGACAGAAAAAACGGAGTATCTCTTATTCCTGGTCAGCTTCGGCTCTTCATTGACTATGAGAGCATGTAGTTTTAACTAATTATCACCTACTCTAAGCCACATCAGTGTGAGAAAGAACTTATTTCAAAACACTTGTTGCTGTTTCGTAATTTGATTGTATAGATAAGCAAAGAAAGTAAAGACGCCTCCCTTTGAGAGGAATGAAGGAAATTTTTAAGAAGAAATTACATAAAGAATATATGATTGACAAACCAGTTACTAAGACAAAGCTGAAGGCCAACTTGAACAAGAATTTCCTGTGCAAAAGTGATATGATCTATATGGAAAAAACACTTTCAAACACTGGGAAGGTTTCAGAATTCCTAATTTATCTAAAAGATTTATCTTAGTTATATACACAGGAGGTACTTATTTTTCAATAATAATGTTGCCATTGATACGCTTAACAGCAATTTTTGTATAGGTACCCAATACTGTTTTAACATTCTGAATAAAAGAGGATCTTTTTTCTGCTTAATATAGCATTCTTGGCTTACTTTGTATTTACTATTCTACACCCTGCTGGTACAAGCACATATTTTTAGATTCCACAAGACTAAGACATGAGCAAAAAGCTTCTGAACTCAGCCCAAAAAAGCTTTCACCAATCAAAGCATAACCAGTGGTCTAGTAAACTGAATTAATAACTGCACAGCTTCACAGTCCAGTAGAAAGACTCAACAGGACTCTATAAAAGCAAAACAAAATGAGCTAGAATGAGTTAAATATAGATTGTAACTACAGCTTCCTTTATTACCAGTTAAAAAAAAAGCTGTAAAATGTCACAATAAACCAGGTTGCTGCACACTCTGCTAAACCCTAAACAAGATAAGAAAAGCACATATGTGTAAGATGCAGTTTGGAGGAGTCCCATATATTTAGAAGAAAAGCTCCTTCATCAGAGCATGTGCTTATTTTTCCCACTTGTAACAAGCCCATATTACAAACACCTCAGACCTGGTGCCAGGTCTGTACACGGAACATCCAGCTGCAGGAGGAGCACAGCTGATCTCCTTAGGATTCCAAATTGCGATGGGTCTGTGAGATTTAACCTCTACTGCCTGGCTTGGATTAAATTATGAGACTGGATGCTGCATTTTCAGCGTGAAAGGTGACATCTCAGGCAGCTGTTGCTTTTTGTAATTTCACTGCAGCTGAATTGAATGCACTTACACACAACACTGTTAAAACTATCTGATAGCGAGGGGGTCTCCTGGTCAGAGTTTACATAATTATCTATACAAGTGCACATAAATGAATGGACATTAGCCTGGAGAAATCCCACCTCAAAAGGCACCTTAGGCTGAATGAATTCTTATTTGTGAAACAGACTGAGATGGAAAAGTGATGGAAAACTTGAACTTAGATTTCCCACTGCTGAAAGCTGGTCACCTGTAAGGGTTAATTCTATGTCAAAATAAGTGTTCTGTTTTTTGGAGTTGTGGAAGTCATAGTTGCGGGTCTCCATCCCTCTGAAACCCTTCCTCTTGATCGATATGTATAGTTAGTCATGAAAGGAAAATATGATTAAGAACAGTATGATGTGAAAAGACCCTCATGCAATGTTTATGCAATACAAAGCAGCCCAACCAAGGCTATTCCTGGGCCATCCACTGGGCAGAAACACGGATGGAGTGAACTCAGATTTTGGTCTGCCATTTTTTCCAGTACGGCTAGTGCTAGGGATTGAAAGGTATGTAACATTTTAATGACTGGAGCCATTAGGTACACAGATAAGCAGAATGCACACTGTGAATACAATATAACATTCTGTTGCATTCAAAAAAAACAGATTAAATTTACCAATGTAATATCACAGTCATTAATTGTTAAATACCAGGTTGGAGTGATGCAGCAACTGAAGCCTTATCAACTATGCCAGATTCTAGCACCTAGACGTTGCAAGGTCTGCAGTTATGATGGACTACCTGAGTTGATAACACATGGAATTGTCTAAACAACATTTGCATATTTGTGTAATTATTTCCTAAGGTTAATTAGCTCCTGCAAAGCAGCTTGCCCTATGAGACTGCTTACTGTGACGGGTTCACGTATTTTGTGTTTCAGAGCCAAATGTTCCTTTTATTTCCCCTCCCCCCCCCGCCCAAAGTTACCTGTTGCGAGCAAGTTACAAATGGGTTAAGATCTGAAGGCCTTGAACTACCATTAGCTTTACTGAGGCACTGCAGCTTAGATCGCCATCTTAAACTTCTAATACATCAAAACTAAAAAAAGTCACATAAAGAATAAAACAAAGCCTAAGAAATTTAGTTTTCGGATCTGGCAACCTTCTACTTTAGGGCTGCTTTTAAATCAAGGAGTAGGAATCACATTTTTCTGGGACAAGGAAAAAGTGAAATGCACACATATAGGGAAATATGCAATACAACTGAACAGCTTTTAAAGAATTTATTTGAATTTATCTCTACCACTTATCACAGCCAAACAATTTCTCCTTCTAGCTCAATAAGCTACTGTAAACAAGTATGGTATATGCATTAAATATGGGAGAACTGAACTGCACACTGACTGGGAGGCAGAAGGATGCAGAAGGCTCTGATGCTCTGATGTGTCTCTGGAGATGTCAGATCTTCCTCATCAGTAACACCTTGACAATTGTGTATGGTTTGTCCCACTGCCTCAGGGAGCCTTGGGGCAAGCAAACTTTTGCAATTTACCCCAACCCTTCCAAAAACTCATTACATTTAAATTCATATAAGTATAAAAATATCCTGTTACAACAGCACCCTTCACGAGTACTAAACAATGCTTATCACCTGTTAAATTTTTCTCACTTTTTGCAAATATTTGTTTTACAGGAGACAAAAACCTTTTCACTAGGGAGGAACAAAATGAAACTATACAATGGGTTACTACCATAAGAGCAGCTCCAAAATTTCCAAGCAAGAAAGAGGTCTAAGATGCTTTTGTCCTGGTTCAGGGACGTCACTCCCTAATTTAGTGACCATCCCAGCCAAGACTCCTCCAAACCAGACACCACTCCTCCCACCGCTCTTCTGGTGGGAGACACAACAGACAGACATTATTGGTTGAAATAAGAAGAATTTACTGGAAACAGCAATGAGATAAGAAAATAAACAGTAGCAGTAGCAATATTAATAAGAAAAGTATACAAAAAAGAGGGTGATTTACATGCAAAAAACTGCTCACTGAGCCCAAGCCGACCCAGTGAGACCCCAAACAAATGAACAAAATGGCAGACAGACCCTCCTCACTCATGCTCCTCTTCCTGACCGCAAGGCATGGCCCCTCCTTCTGGGAAGCGAGAATCCCTATAGTGACAAGAGGTGAAACAGAATAATAATCTAGACATGCCCACATGGCTCCAGACTCAGTTCCCTCATAGCTAGTGCAAAAAATTAACTCTGTCCTAGCTGAGAATCGGGATAGCTCTGCGGGCAGGAAAGCTGACACAGAAGCAAAAAAAATAGCCACTATGTGATTTTCTCCCCACACCAAAGACACTAGCTATGGCATTACAGTCACAGAGGAGGATTAAAGTAAGGAGAGGATATAAACTGAAAACAGGAAAGGACGTGGAAGAAAGCATTTTGTATTAATATATTTCTGCAGCATGAGTATGTGAAGGCGAGACTTGAAAGTGTCTAGCTCAGGACATTTAACCAGATTTTGAGTTTAACTGAGAAATTCCAGTGTATTAGGAAGCATCCCATCTACCTGAAAATCTTTTTTACCTTCTCAATGACAGAATTGAGAGAATTCTTGCAGTTATTTGGGAAAGGTTCCCTACTCCAATACGAGAGGTGATCCCAGGAGACAGCATTAACAGTAGGAATTGTATTTCTGCTTTGCTTACTGACACAGGCAACATTAACATGTAGTTGGAGATAAGTAAACATGAAGATGGGTTGGCTCTTGCACAACTCTTAAATAGCTGGGCTTTCAAGAAGCATGGCAATAGCCAAACCCATTGCAGTATCTTCTGTACAGGGGCAATTGCAGCTGCTTGGAACCAGACAAGAGGATGCTGCAGAAACAAACACCAAGACCATCTCAGCATCTCAGTGAGTGGGGGAGACAATACTGGAGGAAAAGTGACAGGGGAGGCAAATTTCTACCAAACCTTAAATCTGAAAACATGTATCTGCAATTCAGCTTAGCAGGTCATGTAAAGAGCACAGGAAAACAAGGATGATGAAGACTGAGCAGTGAGTCAAGCAAGTTATTTTAGTTGCTGTGTTGTGAGTGAGAAAGAGACAACATGAGAGAAAATAAGAGAAGAGATGAAATCATAGACAGCTGATGCTCTGGCCATGAAAGTCTGAATAGAGGACACATTTCTTTCCACCTTTTATGGGCTCTGTATGGATTTTATTTGCATACTTTGCCATATTAAAACCGCAGAACTCAGCAGGATTTGATCATCTGTGCAGAATAGGTTCATGGTCACCAAAGTTTGGTGTAGCTCTATGGAAACACAGAGCATTGAATCTCAACTGGTTCAACACTAAAATCATTTAAATGCATGAGCGATGTTATTTCATTCAGCATCTGTATTCAGAAATTCCTTACTTATGACCTTAGCAAGGACTAAATCATGAGTCTTTGGATGTAAAAATGCCAGACACTTACACTTGTAGGAAGAAGGGGTGAAATAAGAAATTATACTATCTTTATAAGGGCATTTTCTGAGGTGCAGGCAAGACACATTCTCTGGCAGTAGGCAGCAGCCAGTTTTGAGACAGAAAGAGAGACCAGGTATCAAAATATCCAAGTCTGGTCATTTGTGGAGTTGCAGGACATAAATAGCATAGCCAAGGTTGTTATCTGGCACATGCCTTCAGAAAGCAATATGGTAAAGTGACTTGAGGTTGTTTTTTTTGTATTACAAATCTCAGTTTATTCCCAAATCTATCTGAGTTTCTGTTTCAATTTCTTCTGCCTATTTTTTTTGTGAATTGGGCTGGTGATGGAAGTGTTCCCAATATTGCTTATGAAGCCCCAGTAATGCTGTGTGCATAGAGTAAGCAGCACAAAGGAAGACCAGAAGTCTTACACATTGCAGTTAAATGTCCATGATACTAAGTTAAAGGTAGTCCCACCATCAAAACTGCCAACAATTTATCAGGAAAGCATGCAATCTCAACACTCCTACTAAATCAAGAAGTATTCCATGAAACATGCAATATCTGGCATATCAAACAGCCAAATAAAAGATGCAAATCAAAAATGCGTTTGGTGGGCTGATACAAAATTTAAATTTCTTCCACCAGTGCAGAGAGGATGAAGAGCTGGTTTGGGAGGAAGTGGTGATACCAGCACTTTGCTATGGTTCAATTCCTGAGATTAGGCTTAAAATTACAAGTTTCAGCTAATGAAACACTGACGTCTAGTCATTCTTTTATTCTCTGTGTTTGGGCTCCTCCCCAGGGCTCCTGCTCTCCCACCACAATTTCCATTGACGATGACTTCAGATCCTGTCCCACTTTCCCCACTTCAAATGCGAACAGGGCTTTCCCTGGTAAGAGCGGTCAGGAAACAAAATTTAGACTTATGCTATATATATATGTGGCAACAGAGCAAGACTGGATCCTAACATGCTAGGACAGCAGGAGGGAGTTACTTTTCTCCTTTATACTCCAGCTTTAAGGCACACAAGAGAAAAAAAAAAAGCAACTCCAAGACAGAAAAGCATTTTTCCAGCTAAGTCCTCAATCCCTACAGTTCCTAACCAAAAACCTAGAGCTACTTCTGGATTAAAAAACCCCAAACCTCTCTCATCTCCTGTTTCCAAAGTGCTCCAACCACCTCTGCCAGGTGAGGAACAAGCTGGAAATCAAAACACTTTCCACTCTTGACCACAGGCCCTGCCTGTAAGCCCTCGCGTAAAATATTTCAACAATTTTAAGGTTGAAACCTGCTCAACAATGCCCTGAAACCACAGAGAGGCACGGTCAGTGCCCATAACTATTCTTCAGAGAGGCGCCAGTGGTCTCCACTGCATTATTGTATCACTGATGTAATAATATACCTCCTTTTTGGCCGATACAGGCCTTCACAGGAGGCCTTCAGAGTGCCTCCAAGTCAAAAGCATGTAGATGTTATATGATATATGAGCATTTTTAGAAGGCTGGTGTTGCAGATGGAATTTCTTAGGTTTGCTTTGGAACTGAGAGTTAAACAGGGTGAGTTTGGACATGGATCTGTGCAAAAATGAAGAAAGCACCAAACGTTATCTGCGTCCTTCACTCTGCAATGACTGAGCCTCTCTGCATGGCAAATACCTTCTGCTGGTCTGTTCAAATGCTCCCCTTACTTCTTCAGCTTTTTATTTGGAAAGTCAAGTGACTTTGTAACCTGAAAGGGTTTGCTGTTTATAAAGTAAATCCTGGATTTCAGGCTAAATTAATTAAGTCTCAAATATTATTATACTGTCCTGGTTAAAGCATCTGCTTGTCAGCCAGGATAAGACAATTTTATCAAGCTGTTGTTCAATTACAGGTTTTCCCATTATTAGTCCTGTTGGAATATGGCATGTCTTGCCACAGACTCACATTAAACTGTCTTCTAGTAAAGTGCAGGAAAGGAGACCAAAATCAAAAATAAATCAGGTAAAATCAGTTACTCAGTGGCTCTTAACTATGACCTTCACCAGTAAGTTAATTATTTTATTTTTAAGAGAAGAATGTAAGTAAACATTGTCTTTTTTAGTCTGGGCACAAGAACATTGCTGACTCACTGAGATGAAAAACTCGCAGGAGAATAAAATAAATAGGAGGAAGGAGGGCGATTAATCAGAGGAGGTTTTACTTAAGAAAGAAAATAACTGCTTTCCCAGACTTCTCGATAGTCTTCTGATTTTTGTGTATTTTTTCCCTTTTCCACATAATTTGCAGGGTTCCAAGCAAAGGAAGGCTGAATTTGAAGTAGCATGTTCTGGCAAACAGCTTTGAAATCCTGCATGAAGAAACTTCTCAGACTGAAGATGTAACAACAATTTTTCAGATTAGTCCAATCTGCACAGTCATACCACGGCTTTGGAAAAATACCTGCGCAGTTCACAAGAAAATTCCCACACTGTGATGATCTAAGCATCATCTGCCAATGTCTGCAGGTCGACTTACACATTCTAATTTAAGCAATAACTATGGCCAAAAATATTCCAATTGGTAAAAATACTCAAAGACTGGGGCAGCTGCATTTCAGTACTGTTATCGATACCTACATTTTACATATTTTTCACATCTCCTTGTACATTTTTCTTTCCAAACTACTCAATCTCAGGGATCTAGATTCTGCCCACAATGTATTTCTGCAACAAACCATCAGATTGTATCTTCATAGATATCCTCCTTAGCAGCCATGTTTCTGGCAATAAACAGATTAATTGTGAGAGCAAATAAGTAAAAATGAATACAATACTTTTATAAGAAGAACTATCTTCACAAGACACAGAGAGATCATGCCAGTCATGTAAATGATTACATGCATTTTTCTCAACACTAAAAGCAATTCCTTTGGAAATTAATGCATCTGAAACATTCAAAAACTCTTAATGGAAGTCATGAAGAAGTGTTATTTTTCTATTTTGTATAGTACTTAAAAGCCTGTTTTATTCTCCTGTTCTTTCAGTTTGTTTATATGTTGTACTGAGAAACAGAAGGGTTTTTTTAAAACCATGCTATTGCAGTAAAAATACCATTTTTGCCAAAGAAAATCCAGCTTTCCCCACCACAGGAAACAATGAATCTACACAAACTTCAACACATTTAAGTAAGATAACAACTTAGTATTTTCATTAACAGCTATGGTTTCAGAACATACCTCAGCTGTAATGCCTCTGTTACAGAGTTCGTATCTTCTCTGTGAATTAAATGAAATCGAATGGCTTTGCTCTGTACTGTTCTTCACTTCTCCATCTCCATTTATTACTCTCAAGAGCAGTTACTTAAGTGAAAGAAAGATTTAACAGGCTCAAAGCTATTTGATTTCTCTTAATAAAGACTGCAAAGTGCTCAGTGCTTTAAGTAAACTGATATATTACTTACTTAATGCAGTTACAAAGATTTGCTGAAGTGCCTTAATATGTAGAGAACTATAGTTAATTGTATTTGAAGTAACTGTCATTAGCTTATGAAGTAATTATCTACACAAACACAATCTGAAATTCAGATTTGAATCTTCTGTTGCTTCTCATTTCAATAAGCTGAAAAGTTGAATGTTTAGCTATTTAACCCTGAATTCTGCTTCCCCATTTTCCTGTGCAGATGCACCTCTGTTATTTTTCTTTCATAAAAATGTATACTAGGAAATGATCTTTCATCCCAATGAGTTGCTACACAACCCCAGAACTTGCCTGTCATACCTCTGTCTTGAACTCTGTGATTCCCTCGTGTTGATTATTTCATTAAAACAGGCTCTTGTCCACACAGATTAGCAAGGCCGCTCGCATTGCAGCAGTGGTGCATCGCTGTCGTCAAAGATCATTAGATATTAGATCAACAGCAATTTTCTTCTAACACACTGCAATTTTTTTTAACAACTCAAAACATCCAATTACATAACAGACAGCTTGGCTGTATTTTAAATTAGCACAGATGCTAAAGCCAGGAAATGTAATTCTCAGGATATCAGAACAAAAGGTTCAAAGTAAAAAAGAATTCTTATATACCATAAGATTATCAGGACTAGACTGTCACACTGTGACCTTCCTGGCGTCTAGCTAATCTGACAATATTTGGCAGAGCATTGTTTCAAATCAATAACTAATTAACAAAGTACAAAAGAAGTTGTACTGTTTTTGAGCTTCCTTGTTAAAAATGGCTTTTGGTTGCATATGGGCAGAAAGGTCACTTTTATGACATCTTCAGGAGTCTTTCAACACCTTGGCACTGTCAGATTAAATTACTTTTAGCAATTAATTGTCATAAATTAAAACAGAAGCACATTTGTTACAGCAGGTTGTCGTAATGACATAATGAACAGTTGTTTTGATATGAATTTTTTCCAACGACCCTCTATCATATCTTAATTTCTTTGGTTGACCTAACTGGAAAATTGGAGCAATCTTGTAACTCAGGTGGCAGAGGCCAAACATTGGGGGTTTTATTGAGATTACAGACTGAACAACAACAGAACAGAAATTCCAGAGATAACTGAAGATCCTGAGAATATGTATCTTATACAAAATATGCAATCTATGTCTATGCTGCTGTGTGGGATAAGAAAAATAAACCCTCAAAAAATCACATGGATGCCTCTTTTGTTACTGTTATAAATGGTCCTTGATGCCCTGTTAATCCATTATTAGAAAACACCACTTGTTCGACGTATTTTAAGACAAAGCTTAAGTGGATTGAACACCTGCACCCTTTGTACATTCAAACCATTACTTAGTTTGGGAGACAGGGAACTTCTTGAGATTTAAGGAAAAAAATTTCTGTTCTTTCAATTCCTTTTTCTAACTCCTCTGTATGCTGATGCACTTGTCCATCTTACAAATTAGTCCTCTGATATTTATCATCTCAAGTTTGAGTTTGCTGAAAACCTTTACATCAGGATGAAGACAGACAACCTTAACAAAAGTTCTGGATAAACAGGAAAAGAGAAGCAGGACAGACTCCATCCTGCATTGTAGAAGAAAGAGATTGTGTGGAAGAATGGATCTGGGCAACTGCAGGATCTATCCTTATTGGTATCAGCAAGAAATCTCTGGGTAACTTGTCTCTAGTTCTGCTTCCTCTCTAGGAACTAATTAACCACATTTTCAGGCTAACTGAGACTCTGGAAGAGCTCTGACAGCTCTTCTAATGAGCAGCAGAGGACTGGTTAACAATCTATGTTTAACGTATTTTCCTATTTTTGTTGTTAGCTTTATTAGAGCAGATGTTCCTATACTAACATGTTCTAAACCTTAAACCTTGTTAAATAATAAAGATGACAATGAGTGGTAAGAACTCACAGCTAAGGTACCAGGCATCTTGGAAATCCTGCATACTGTGGTCACGTTTAGTGTATCCTAGTACAGTGACCAAACACCCAAACACCCAAGCAGCATGGACTTGTTTGGAGGTGGCAGCATTCACAGAAGACTGGACAAAAGTTTCTTAAGCAATTTTTAATTCTTCATGAACACGGGCACAGGTATAAATGATGAAGAGAAGCAGGGTTTCTGTACAGGGGCTACATGACAACCTGTAGGTAATGCACTGGCCTGCTGCTAAGCTTTGGGTCTCACTTTGAAAATAGCAGTCTAGACAAAGTCTTCTAGGAAGTAGTTGTGTACAGGCTTAATTAAACCACTCTTTGCTAATGCATTAATACAGTACAGCCCTTTTAATTCTGTCATGTCTATCCACTTCTAAACAAACACTTTGCAAATGATCAATTTCCATGTCACAGGGTGTTTTTACTCTTTCTGAAACTCAAGAACTGTTTTGTAGCTTAAAATGAAATCTTGAGGACTCAAATTAACAATGTAGACAAAATCCTGATGAAGATATAACAAAGGGGAGGAAGTAGGAAGGATGTGGGCAGTACTTGTATCCGTCCCGTTATTCCAGAATGGTCATGCTAATAACATCTGGACAACGTCTGTGAAAAAACTCCTACTGCTGTTCTGGTTAAACATTCTTTAGCAAATTCAAGAAAATGATCTGTCTTGGAGAAATTCTTGATCTCTGAAGAAATCATGAATTTTTGTTTAACACACCAGTGTTAAAAATGCTAAGAAATATCAGCACTTGTCTGTAGAGGTTTATATCTTTCAAGATGCATTTCTGTAGCAGTACTTGTGCAAGACCACATTGTTTTAACCATGCTGATAGCTCGGTAAGCTTCCTGGTCTAAATCACCTACCTCTCCTATTTTAGATGGCCAACCACAATCTCAGTAGTATTAAATGTTCTGAGACAGTGAGATTTGTCTCTCTTCACAGCGTCCACAAAGTCCACTCATAGATCAAATACTTCTTTGAGGGCTGAGGTGAAACTTTGTTATGTCAATTCATTGAACTACATCAGCTGGAGAGAACCTCTGAAGGTCACCAAGTCCAAAACTATGCTCAAAGCATTTTCAGCCAGGACTGGTCACAACTGCCATACCTCATATTTTAAAACAAAAGCAAGAAAGTGGGAGCTCCCTAGTTCTAGTGTTGCAGAATTGTAGAAACGTACATTGTGAAAGCTCCCCATACCTTGATTCAAAGGCAATTGAGGGAAAGTGACTTTGAACACACTCCAGAGAAGTTCTCAAGATGACTACAGCACTCCAGACATGAAATAATTTATGACACTTCCATGCCATAACATTATCTTTCCAACTTTTGCATGCTCTGTAGACCCACAGTACAAGTGAGGCAGAAGTCATCTTTTGCTATCTGTCTTTGCTAGTCTAGCAAAGCTGAACTCTGCCTTGTCACTTTATCTTTGGGCAGAAACAACTTTATTCATGATGTTGTTAGAAAATGATGTCATGATTATTTACCACCACTGTAACAGAATAACAATAGTATCTCAACTTCTGCTCCAGTGATGACACTGTTTGGTGTCAATCAGGGAAAAGTCAATTTATGCATCAGCCAAACTCTAAGTCAGCTAGAGTACCTCAAAACAGAAAGGGAAAGGAAAAAGAACACAATGAACAGCAAACATCAGAAGAAAGGTATTTAAAGACAAGTGGTCTTAAATCAAATCAAATGCTGTTTTAAGATCTATCACAGCCATAACTCATCTTCTTACTTAAGGCAATGCAGCCAGAGCCTGCATGCAGTCAGAGCGGCATCCAGCATCTGAAAGCTTGGCATAACTCACTGAGGAGAACTTCACACACAGTCTTCACTAGTAACAGATTTAAAGATAACCAACAGTTATTAAAAGTAAGCCTATCCTTTTTTTTGGCAACCAGCACAAGGGACACACAATAAATAACACAATCCTGTCATCAAATGTGTTTGGTCATTTTCAAACACAAAAAGTGGAGTTGCTAGAGAAGGGGGGATGTGTCCTACAAAGTGGCATGTGTGAGGGCAGTAACGTATCAAAGCCGGAGGCCACCCATAGAAAGCTTTCAAAATTACTTAGGCAGCCTAAGCCTTGCTAATTTTCTTCATTATTTAATTACTTCAAAAGAATTTCTCAGCAGACCAGATCCCAAAGAAATAAATATCTGTATCTGTCATCTTAACATCTACATGAAATTAAAGCTTCACTTTTCCAGGTTAAGAAGAGAGTGGTTGTGACCCAGTTAAGTGGTAATTGCCCACTTTTATAGGACATAGGCTGAACTGGCAAGATCCATGAAATCAGATGATTCAGTTACACAGCAAGTGAAAAAGATAGGAGATAGGAATGAAGAAACATCCAGGAAGGAAACACCAGTCCAAAAGAACGCACTGCAGATGCTTATGAAGTACCCAGCTGTATTGCTTGAACTAAATACATTTTAAATTCCTTGGTGAATAATATAGCTGGATACAGTGATTACATCTTCGCTTTTGGAAAAAGAAAACTTTCCAGTCTCATGTATCCTATGTCTGTCATTCATAGTCTGCATTATGTCAGAGGCCACCTTAGGCAGTTCACAGGATGCCAAACATAAGAGTGTGAGTAGCTTTTGTGTGCTTTGGTGTAGGTAGTGCCTGTGTGCACACACTTGTACATGTACGTACACAATATTTTTCTCACTCCATGTTTTTGCTAGAACTACCAGACAAGACCTCAAACTCCAGCTTAAGAGCCCAGAAAATCATTGGTCTCAACACACAAAACTCTTGGTAATTCTAAATGCACATCAATCTCACTTACTTAGTAATTTCTCTCCAAGCAGTGCCATCTATTGGGAAAATAAACAAAAATTCAAGTTTTACTTGAAAATATACAAAATATACCTCACTGGGTAACAACAAATTCATTCTTGTCAAGCACTGATCAAAAAAGACAGAGAAGGAGAATGGGAATCAACTGTTAAACAACAAAAGTGTAGAACAATGTGTCTGAACAGCATGCAGCCCACGGAGGGGAGAAAACCTGCTACCAACACCACCGACCACAGAAGACAAAAGCATTTTTGATCAGGTTAGAATCCACTTTTATCCAGAGAGACAGAGATAAAACAAGGATTCAGGTGAGAGAAGAATGGGAAGATTTCTCAAAATTTAGATGAGGTAATGGCCGGAGATAATTGTAAAACAGACTACTTTAGGAATGACTTCTGCCTGGACACTATGGAAATGAAGTTAATAGCTTGAAGATGGTCACACCTAATTCTTGGGGAGTACTGATCTGATACAGAGCTCACTAAGACATAGCAAGAACAAGAGGAAAGTTCTAAAAACTCACAATAAGGCATATGTCTTTGCCTGCAGAGTGATGGCAACAAGCTGATTAAAAAGATCAACCTTGTTCTTCAAGATGTAAATAATTCAAAATAACATCACATGTATATAAATTCATAAAAGTAAAGATTTTGGTAAGTAAAATACATAACCTGTAAGGATTTTAAAAATAAATTAATTAATTGCTATAATGCTTAATTTTTCAAATTTCAGCCACCTATGAATTGCAGCACCATTAACTCCTGGGAGCTTATTCCACATTGTTCCACACTTCTGTTTCCTCCACTATTTCTAGCCCCCTTGGCAGCTGTCACTGCTGCAGGCAGCCAAACAGCCTACACAGGAACCATCAGATTTATCTTAATCCCAAAAGCTAGATTTTTTTCTCCTTCATATTTTTTTCCTGAATTTATACCTTGTTTTCTATAGCAGATGAGGTGAAAACATCCTGGAACTTACTGTGTATCCTGTACCCCAATTCCCTGTCTGCTCACATTCAATTCCTAGACTCCACAAATGTTTTTCTGACCCCCATGCACTGCATTACAGCCCTCATACCCTCCTCTCCAAAACACATAAATATTTCTAGAGGGGTTCAGTGGGGTGGTATGTCTCCAGAGAAAAGGTTATTTTGCAATAATGCCATACAAATATGTGTCTCAAATTAATTATCATCTCTCACTATATCAAGTGTCTTATGGCTGATGAGTCCCCAAGAAAAAAAAAAAATGGGAAGAACTTAAAAGTTTTGCAAAAAGATGTATGTTGCTACTCAAGCCCTTGCTAAATTCTTTCTCCAAATTTCCAAAACACACTGAAATCTAGTAGTAAAACATACAACTGTGGGCAGAAGGTTAGAGAATATTATCCTTGTTTTTGGATATCAGCTAAAATCCTTTTCTTCTGTCAGATAAATGACAAAGGATACCAGCAAAGTGCAATCTGCACTGGCCCAGAAGACCTAGAAAGTCTTTGCACTGCAGTCGTTTTACAATCAAAACCAGGCAAATATCAGATTTCAAAATGTTTCAATGGTTTTATTTACTTTTGCCTTCAACAAGTCTGTCTGCATTCTGCTGAGCCGGTTTTCTTCACCATTACTGGCCACATTTATGAGCCTGAATGCCATCTCAAAGGAAGTAGGACTCTTCTGACTTGTGAGAATCTTTTTTAGCACTACAGGTGCACCATACAGCTCTTGGTGGGAGGAGAGATGCAAACTGGTTCTTTCTTTTGGAAACTTGCATGGCTTGCCTCACATTTGAGGAGCTGCATCTAACAATGGACACTTCATCAGTATCATGTAATGAATGTCTGAAAGACACCACAGCTAGATCGTCCTGATTTATTCCTTTTCTTTGATTAAGCCATACTTGTGAAATGCAGAACAAAGAGAGGGTACAGCAGAGAGAAGAGCCAATGGTGTTCCTGAAGAGATACAGAATTTCCCTTCAGTGATTATCTGTGCCTCTGATTTCTCAACTGCTCAAGGAAAAGAAGACAAATAAAACTTTCCAGGATTAGTAGATGCAAATCTTACTACCAGAATTCTTTATAATCTCAGGATTTTTAAAAATATCTAAGTTAGCTGCTCATGCTAAATAGCCTATGCATAAATTATTGAACACTAGTTTAAATTCTCTGTAGTTTAGCTATTTAATGTAAGGTAGCTGTTCATTGTAGTATCTATAGAATGAAATATGACATACACATATTCTTCCTGATTTACAAAAACTACTATAAGAACTTAAAGCTTAAATCTGACCTTTTAGGAATTATGTGGTAGCCTAACTGTAGGTGCAAAGTGTCACGGTAGATGTTTGGCTTCTAGCTGCTGGCCCAGGGTGGTGCAGGTCTCTGGTGGCACAGGTTCTGCAAGACCAGATCTCTCCCGGTGTTCCCAAAGCATTCAGAATGTTGTAAACTACACATTTATTTAGCAATTGACCTGCAGTGTCTTCCAACTCTGAATGCCCAGTGCCCAGAAGTACATGAGGCAAGAACAACGCCATGGTAGTTTGTAGGCACTTCTGATGAGCCTTTTACTATCAGCAAGATTTTGCTTGTTGCTCACAAGTGAAGGAGGTTTCTCAAGAACATAAGGAAGTAACAGGCTTTAAAAGTGGGCAGAGTAAAACCATGTGGTATTTCAGAGGTATATATAAAGTAACACTGGCAGTTGTAAAAGGGAAAACAAAACAGGCATTGTTTGTTGTAAAAGGGGAAACAAAACATAAGCATGAGGCTCTAGAGGCTGAAGCCCTGACACCCATGTTTACCACAGACATTCTCTGTGCTGAACATGCCCCTTACCTCTCAGGAGCTGTTTGCCTAGAGCTTGTTATTTTGTCTCCTCTGGAGGAATAAAGGGCTTATTAGCTTTGTCGTATTAGTTGGCTAATGTAGTCACACAGGTTTTGGACAAGCATAGGTGTGCACCTTGCCAAGTCAGAGAGTAGGTCATTGGCCCAGAGATGGCCACAGGGTGAAACCAGCAGCTGATAGGACTGCAGCTATGTTGGGAAATGGCTCAATCTTCAGTGTGAAAGAAATCCATGGCTCTGAAAGGTCATCCCACACAAGCAGACACTCTACCGTGACCTTCATTTAGGCTCCGCTTTGTGTCAGCCACATCAAACAATGAGCAGAAATGGCACAACTGTGCTTGCACGCTTGCCAGGATTTCCTGTCAGGCAGCAGTCATTGCTTACTTAACTGCATATTAAAACAACTGCCTTTAACCACTTTTTCCATAATACTGACACAATTATCCAGATGCATCCATCTTTAGTAAAACAAATTAAATGGTTGCATATGATCTTTTCCTACTTAATCTCTCACAGAAGATAGGAAAAAATATTTATTAAAAATATGTTACATCCAAAATTAATTTCATTAATATGAAATTAATATGATGTTAATAAAATGGTGCTATTATAGATTGTGCTATAGTAAAAATAATATTTGTAATAAGAATTATTCAAGCAGATAAGCTCAGCAGGGGAAAAAAAAGTACAAAATTCCTAGCCTACAGCCTTTGGAAAGGCTTATCCTTTTTGCCCACAAAACCTGACCCCATTAGTTGGTCTGACAAAAGTAATTCTTCCTACTTCCTCCTTAGTTGCCTCTTTGATATCGTTCAACTGTTGGGGCAACAACATTATAGCAAATTACTACAAAACTATGCAATTTATACTTTTTCTTTCATAGCATTTCAGAATCCACTCAGTTTAAGAGGTGAATGTAATTTAGAAGGGGGAAAATACTAATTCACATTTTAAAGTATCTTCTAACATGGAAAAGACACTATCAGTGTGAAAATCTGTAGGCCATGGGAGATGGCTGAGAATGGAAGGAATGATCACGCCGCATTTAAGCATGTATGATCTGTTGCCATAGAAAAAGGTTAGAGAACAACAAATTCTGGGTTTCCTTCAGTAACAAACGAAGGCTGGCTAGGTTACTAAGTTTCTGGGGGGAAAGCATTAGCCCATTAGCATTAGCCCAGAGCAGCCTCTGGTGGTCTAAGAAAAAATGGTAATATTTATACCTAACGATAGAAATACATTTTTTAAAAGGATGTATGTACATATTTAGCTATTTTACTCAATCCTCCATTCAACACATTAAAAACCAGATGCTTTTAAAATGATCTGTCAATATGCTTGTTAAAATCTGAACAGTAAGAGTATTAAAATTCATACGCATTCATTAGCACATTATATAAAACGCTTGTGTTTAATCATTCCATATAAGTATTATAGTCAATGCTGATTAACAAAGTTTTTTCCCTGGTTTGCCTTGCTAAAATTGAAATAAAATTTACAAGAATGTTACAGAATTGATGACATTTTCTGTCTTCACTTGTTAATTCAGTTGGCAGATGTTTTCAAGAACAAAAAAATCTCTTATTACAAAACATATTAAGCAGGTTTTCCTGCCATAATGTTTGACATGATGTTTATTACCCAGACCAAATCGGTTCCTTTAACAAGCCATAATGTATGCCATAAAGTACATTATTTCATAGTTAAGGAAACTTCCAGCATGAAACAGTAAGTACTTTGATCTTTCAAGAGCACTATGCTTAATGCATTACACACTGCCATAGTCATTTTTATTTATACTCATTTTGTACAAAAATACAGTGCAGTTTGATATTTTGTATTTCAAGACACAGCTTTTACATATTCTTGAATATCCCAGCTATTTCTTTTACTACGAAAATAAAGAAAATACTTAAACATAATTACCAAGTCCTAATTCTCCAGTTCTTGGAAAATCTAGCTGCACAAGTGGGAGCATCAACCAGACAGCCTTAATTTGTTCACATGGCATTTCCTCATTAGACCACAACAGATCTCAGCGATCCTATGAGAACATAACTGAGGATATTTATTCCTGCTGCTTAACAGTCTGAAACAATTTCTCCAGCATATTTTACACAAACATATTTTTCCTTCAACGCTAGATGAAGTTAAAGCCTTCCTGGGAGAAAGTCTATACATACTTTTTCCTACTTGGCAAAGTTGATATAAGGCCTGCTCAGGTTTTTTCAAAACTCTTTGATGAGATCATTACAAATCATATACCATCCTTAAACATCTCTGTTGAGTGACAGCATGTTTTATTTTAAGAGCCAAGTGAGTCAAATGTATTCTATACCATACAGTAAAATTGTATCTGAACTGCCCTTTGAGATCACCCCAAACCAGCACAAACACTGTACCCACAGTAGCCTGTGGAGGCAAGTCCCTGGGTGCAGGCAGAGAGCAATCCTATGGACTCAGGCATGGGAGGCAAGAAAATCGCAAATATGGCCCTGCACCTCTTGCAACCACCTACAGACTTAGCAGTTCTGACCAACAGAGTGTATGGAACCCTACTGATGGTCCAGTTTTGTTTCAGACACTGATAAGCAAGGCAATGGCATTTATTTGTCCCGCAATACACAAAAGCAGGTTATGTGTTTCTTTCTGTTTCAAAAACTATCTGTACGGGTGTCTACTAAAAAAAAACACCCCAAAGTAATAATTTCAGAATAAAACACCAAGCTCATCAGAAAAGCCAACTTCAATTAACTGACCTGAGGAAGGAGACCGCCAACCACACTTTTACTAAAACATTACAGTTTTCCTTGATTTGAAGAAAATCAAATAAAGCAAACATCAACAGCCATATTTAAGGCATGAAGCTGTGCAGAGAGGGAAATGTATTTTATATTTCGGGGGGGGTCAAGCCTCCTGAAACCAAATTTCACACCTCATCAGGCAAGAATCATGAGAAGGTAGAATTGCTCAAAAGGTTCACTTTCAACAAGGGAACACTGAACCTGCATGCTGACTAGACTGCTTTTCAGACAATGGTAGCACTGTCCACTGGATTCTCAGGGACCTTAAGTTAAGACTGGTTGCCCCTCTTAAGAAGAAGGGTCTGGCTAACGGGCTGTGAGAGTCCGTCTGAAAGTCTCTCGCTTGTTCTGCCTAACGACCCTCGCCTGAAGCTGGTTCCCACGGCTACAGAACTGCAGCTTGAAGGCGCTGGCCAAGGTGGGAGGAATGCCAAGTGATTGTCTACAGGTAGTGCCCGTTGGACCAAAGCTGGTTCCTGAGCGGTGGATGGCTGGTCACGGTGCATTGGACTGTGCGTACCCGACAAGGTACCCACAGGTGTAAGAACAATGGACTGGCCAGGGCAGCGTCGAAACTTGCTCGGGCTTGTTTTGGGTTTGTTCCCTTAACGGAACCCAGAGCATACCTGAGAGTTCCCCACCTGTTTGGCCAGTCGCCCGACACCTTGGAAAAGACTATAAAGACACTCTCGGACTGAAGACCCCTGAGTATTCCCCGGACGGCAACGGACATCTATTGGCTGGTTCCACGAGGATTTCTGCCCGTCTTGGTAGCTATAAATCCCAACCCCTTCTTTTCTCTTTCTCTTTTCCTCTTCCTATCCCTCTATCGCATTTGGTTGGCACTAAATAAAGGTGCATTTCTTTCAAGAGAAAAATGAGTTTGTCCCCTGCTGTGTATTTTGTGCTTTGAGATTCCTAAAGAACCTATCAGGACCCTGCAAATAGTGCGGACCCTGACATTAAATTGGCGAGCCAGCCAGGAGTCGAACCTAGAATCTTTTGATATTTAATGTCAGGGTCCGCACTATTTGCGGGGTCCTGATACGGGCAGAACAGCATCTTATAGAAGAGCTGCAAACAGAAGACACACTGCCTTGTTGGTGACTTTGAATATATATACACATTCTTTTGTTTCTCACACTTAGATATTTTTCAAAAGACAGTAAATATTTATGGTATTAATGACAACCTTGTATTAAAGTTATTAACCCTTTTAACTAGCCAGAACAGTTATATTTTTTCCACAAAAACTGTTAGGCAAAAAAAAATTTAACAGGGGCATATTGAAATTTAAGATTATTCTAACATGTATCTTGTTGGATTTTTCTCTGTTTCTCACCAGAGTGACATACATTTTTATTGTTTTAAGTTCACTGTGGAGTTTCTGATGTGTTTTACTGTTGAATGAAAATGGTAACTTTCATAATAAGGGTTTTGGAAATTGTATGACTCAATCTGGAATGTATAATGCACAGTATGTATATGAAGTAGAATGTGTCAATGTGCAAATAATATTGTTTGTGCCCCCTGCAGAATTAAGAAATCCTCGGGTAGCACTGTTATAATGATCCCATGCTGGTAGCATTACAAAGTGCAAAGGTTCACTGAGTCAGAAAGGGCAAGGGACAGAGTTTCTTCATCATATTATTCTCAAATTATTCTAGCTTAAATATTTATTAACATATTAACAAGTTTATCTGCCTTCAAAAGTTTAGCTCAAACACAACAGATGGCTGCATATATAAAAACAATGCATTACAGGGTAAATTTGCCACCACACAAGATGAACACTAGTATTTTCCACAATTATTAATTTGGCAGGTGATAAAAAGCTATCAGTCTGTAACTACTGCCTCCCCAGTATAATACAATATAATACAATACAATTCAATAAATGCGTACCTGACACGTGAAGCTGGTACGTAGCCTAAGCTTCACTACAAAGAGCACCTCTGTTTATAAACTGGTTTTTAGAAAATCTTTCCTAAATAATTTCTTTCCTGACAACACCAGTGTGTTCCCCTGGGCTTTATTTGAAGTTTCCCTTTGAAATTAGAAAGAAATTTTTTGTAACACTTCCAAAACATCACGATCAATAGATGACCAAAAAACCCAATAGACTAAAGAGCCAGGAACTCTATATAAACTCTTGAATGCCATCTCAGTAATGTATTTGTTTTCAACTAAGCATGCTCCTTATTAGTCAATATAGGCAGTAAACATATGTATGCATCAATAAAGAAGGGCAAACAAAACCAAAAGAAACTTACTCTAATATAGATCTGCATAGTTTCTTTTTCTTTTTGTGGATTTCGATACTTTTCATAGAAGTCACGTCGCTTCTTTGTTTCCTTCTGGATTTTGTCTTTTCTTTCCCTCTTTTCGGCAGGTTCATCTGAGATATCAGAAGACAGCTGTATTTGGGCTTTTGTCTTCTCAACTTCAATATAGTTCTCATTGGGATTCAGAACTATTACTCCATAGCCTTCCTGTTTCAGAAGAGAGTCACACACACAAACAAGAAGAAATGTGAAAAGGGAGGTTTAATGCTTGAAAATGCTTTGCATTTACTCTAATGCTCTTTAAAACTTTTTTATTTATTTCAGCAACTTCACACAACATCATTTACAGAAGGATTTTTAAGAATATTCTTTATATTAAAGGATACTGTCATTAAAGGGATACTGATGTGTGAATATATATTCATCCATGTACTTATTCTCATACATATCCCTCAGCATCAGAAAAGTTGCCTGATTTACCTTTAAAATAATTTAATATGTTGTTTTAGTCATAAACACTTTATATGACTTTTTCAGAAAACAATACAGGAACTAAAACCAAAATGTTGCTTTAAGAACTCTACATAATAATGAATAAAAAGCTTTATGCCCAGCCAGTAAAAATCTTTAAAATAAAAAGGATAGAGAGATTTTATATATAAAGATAGATACATTAAAGAAAGCAATGTGGTGAAAATCATTCACCACATTTTAAAATAGTAAAACCTTTTGTCTAGCTGACAATAAGCATACTATGCAGAGGCAAATAGCAGCAGTAACAATGAATCAATACCAAAACTGATTCAGTGGTGTTGCTTACAAGTCAAGTCTTTATGGTGGACCTGACTTTTTAGTGCATCTTTAAATCGGTTGTAAAAGTTCACTGGGATTATACTGTATATTCAACAAATCCACAGCAAATTTGTGACATGCAGGATGCTTTTGAGCATATAAGGTACATTTTTGTGCCTCAGAAAATGAGCTGCTTGAAAAAACATGGATTTATGAATGAGAAATAAGTGTATTATAAGTCTCAAATAAATCAGTCAATTAAATTTTATGATTTTTAAATGATGGTGAATCACAAAAAATCATAATATTTGTGGAAGATACAACTGCAAATGAAGAGCAAAGAGAGAAGCACGTGCATTTAACAGATGTGTCCCTAAAGTTAACATAGGTACCCAGTCAAAATCAAGCTATCCTTTAGAAGCAAATTTTAATAGACGTACTTTTTGGAAACATCTATATTAATTATCCAGTGGAACAGCTTTATTCCAGCTTTTCACTTGGTGCTTCATTTTGTACTTGATCCAGGCATGAGGATCAAAAGAAGTCCCCCATACCTAGCTGCCCAGAGCAAACCAAGTCCACCCCAGCAAAAGATACTTTATTTGGACTTGCTTTATTCTAATCTGTAGAGCCATTCACAACCCCTGTATTTCATTGTGGCCACTGTCAGGTAGACAGATTGTCACTCAGTGATTTTCTACAGTTGGACACACTCGACTAGTTATCAAAATCACATCTGAAGGGAGTTCCTACCCCTCATCCTTGTGCCCTTCTCTGGGGTCTGCTGTAGCTTCTCCTCCCACCAAAAACCAAGTTAAAAGGCACAGTTGCACTCTGCTAAACAGGGTGAAATAGAGGCATTCAGGACACTACCTCTGGCATAAGCAACGCAGTCAAAAAAGGTCACAACAGGCCAAAGAGAAAATTATCTCCTTGTTAGATGCAGCACCATAAGGGGTCACATGACTCCCCTGCCCTGCCTGCCATGAATTCAACTGGCATAAATGTCAATAAACAGGCAAAAATATAAATGAACAAGAGGGAAAGGGTGAAAGAAAACAGAAAGTGAAAGACAAATTTTAAAATCTATCCACACAATGCCTGGCCATATTAATGCACAATGCTGTACTGTGAACCCATGAATTTAACAGCTTGGAAAATCTCAAGGTCCAAACTTCATCATGGGAAAGAATGCGCCTTATAAACATTCCTAAACTGCATATCTCAGATGAAAGGATAGTTTTTAAGCCTGTTACTGCTAGAGTTTTTGCAGTACTTGGCAGGCTGGTAGTTTTGGGGCTCCTCATCTTCTTGACCTGCTTGTTTTGAGCAGAGATGTTCTTTGTATTGATTTATTTTGTTTTCTATACAATGCAAAATTCCTGCGTTTATTACAGATCTAGAAGTGTTACAGGGATTTGAAACTCAGTGCACTTCAACCTGATCACAAAACAGTCACACAAATCATCAAAGAAGTAGAATTTGTCTAAGTTATTGATTATGTAACTTAAAATTATACGACTCATTTGTCCCATTTTATGAGGACACAAATGTCAATTTTTCACAAAGACATCAACAGGTGAAATATGATTCCATTTATAAATTCACTATTTTATAAATCAATTAAAGGATTTTTATTAAATATATTTTAAGCACTGTAACATTTATATTTTATATTTTTTTACAATTTCTCCCAGACAGCTAGCTTTTCCTGTCTGTAGAATTAAAATAATTAAGTAATAACTGAACTAAGATTTTTTTTTTCCCCCTCTATTATGGGAAAGCCTAAGTCTTTCCCTGTGGAAAGTAATCTCTTGAATTGTTTTCCTTACATGATATGGTGTATCTCCCTTTCCCTTGTACTTCTGTATCCTAAATTTCATGAAGAAATCAATGGGTTTAGAAAGCAGATTTGAGAGTAACATATAAAAATCAATATGAAAAACCAAAATTACTGGTAAAATATACCCAATTATAACCTCTCTCATTCAGCCTTTATCTGAGCATTTTTTAATGAAAAGAAATACTCTGCTCTAAATAATATCAATGCAAACAATATGGCTTTTAACTTCAATTAATTTTAAAAAATGGAATTTATATGGGCGTAGCTACACCATTAAAGTGCAGTGCAATCAGAAAATGAAAAAAAAGGTAGAGCTCTAATGCAGAGTATTTAAGAAGCATGCAAATGAATTCAAACCTCAGAACACAAGACCACTAATTTCTTAAAAAAGACCTTTAGTAAAATTTAATAAGAGACAAGATACAGTTAAGATGGCTTAACTGTTAACATAGACAAAAATCACATTCATTAAAAAGCATCTTTTAAAATGAAAGCCCTGTTCAGAAACACCTCTTTGCATGCAGGATTGTATTAATCATTTTTCACCATATACAGTATTTTATGCTGGAAAGCATTAAATGTGTTGTTATTATTACGTATTACTTTGCTATTTGTTTGTTTGGTTCTAGTGCAGCTATACTAAACAAATCAATGTCTCTAAAATTACTGATTTCAGCCATGATGAGCTTACATCATTATTAAAACATAGTGACCCATGACTTACTTAAGTACCAATCATCTAAGAGGGTTTCTAAATCTTGCCACCCCCAGTGGTACTAAGTGGTATGCAAACATTAGGTAATAACAGTAGTTTTCAACATAATGATAGTAGTTTTTAATGCAATAGTTTTCTCCTGTGTGACCAGTGTGCATGGAAAGAGAAACCACACTCTCAGAAGTTTTTTCACGGGAAAAAGCTAAGCTTTAAGGACACTAGCCCCCATCCCCATCAATCTTCAGCCATCAGTGTACCTGTGATAAGACCTTATAATTATGGCAGACACTGACAAATGGAACTGCCACCCTCTAATCTACAAAATTACAGTTTCTCTCTCAGACTAAAGCACCCAATTAACATCTCTTCCCCTCACGTGGTAATGCTTCAAGGTAAATAAAATTTAATCTACACTAACTCCTACCATTCTCTAGATTGCTGCTTCTGGAGGTTGAGGATTGTGATGATGAAAGGAAAAGCAGGCTTACGAAGTCAAGAGATGGAAAGAATCATGAACCGCAGTTACAATATGTATACTACTAAGACAGAACAACGTAGAACAGTGTTTTCCATTGTAATACATGAACCAGAAATGGGGCAGTACTTTCTGCCTCCTACTGGAAGTTCAAGGGGGTAAGATTAAAAAAAAAGAACATCGAAGTATTTGAGATAAATTCCAAATCTTTTGAAATCTCACCTGCCTGGCACATGGGTAATAAGCTGAAACCATTCAGATCTGCATATTAATCCACCAAGGTGGGACACCATACGTGACAACATAGGTCAGAGCCAGAAAGGTATCCTTTGATATATGTAACTATCTTTTTGGACACTGAGCAAAGATCTGAAAGAGATAATTTTCCTACACTTGATCAATCTGAATTTTCAAGTTCAGGTTTCTATTTGGATGGTTGGTAGTAAGACCAGAATTAATTCCTTGGGAAATGCAACTCAAAGCACTCTGCCCTTAAACCTGCCTGTGGTTAAAACACAGCAGTGTCCATTCATCTTTCTGAAAGAAGTATGCTCTGTTCATTTCCCATCTTTACTGCGAGAAGGGTACATCTATGTCACTATTGCGACACTGTAGGTACAACAGCAGGATGAGGTCATGACAACCAATCAGAAGTCACTAGTGAAGCGTTAAAGTAAACATAGCTGTTGGAGATGCAGCTCAGCTTGAAAAATGCCCCCTCCATTATTTGAGCAATTTTCTCAAGACGTGACCTGTGACTGAAACGCCTGAAATGTCAGTTGATTCTGCTTTCTGTTTCCACCCAATGTACATTTTGGCAATTGCACCCTGCTAACACTGCCATATTTCCATCCCAGATATACCTCAGCCACCTGAATTCCAGCACCGTGTCCAAGTGTGTAAAAATGCCATGCTTCTGCCAAACACACTTTGTCCCGCTAAGTTCCAAACTTAAAACAGCTCATCAGGTTAGGCAGGAAAAGAAAATGTACCACAAGAAGATTTTAGAGGACCACCTGTTGTCTATTATTTTTACATAGCACTTACTCATAAATCATAACACAGGGTAATTAATCAAGCTGTCAAAGAGAAGGTCAAAGGTTATGTAGGCGAGTCAGAAGGTCATGCATGGGCTGATAGAGGTCAGGGTCACACTGCATTCCTCATTATCAAGTTGGGATGAGAGACGGCCCAAGCAAACAAAAGTGAAAGCAGATGGAGAACTGAGTGGATAAAAAAGAGGAGAAAAATTCACAAACAAAAAGACGTGGAAGAATGTGAGTTATCTTCAAACAAGGAGGAGAACACAGCAGAAATATACTGAGATGTTCTCAAAAGACTGCACATAATACAAAGAAACCGTATTGATTATTAAAATACACTTCCTGTAAGTTTCCATTCAATTTTTTTGCAAATATTCAGCAATGCCACAAAATGTGCATGGTAGTGTTAGTTCCATTTCACATCAGAAGTCAGTATTTTCAATGTGAATTAGACAAAAGGAACTTATTACTGTCATTAATGCAGATGGCTATGTAAAATTGCTTCTAAATGCTTAAGTTCATTCCTGTTTACAGCTACAACCAATAGATGTTCAATAAAGAAGTTATAACATGCTTGAATGATGTATAAAGAGCTGTACTTTCATATACACAAATCTTTAAATACACAAAGCATCATAAAAGTCTTTCTAGATGACACAGCAGTTATAAAATATTCTATCATTACACTGACCTGAATTAGATGCAGAATACTGTACAAAATTAGCTGTCACCCTTTCCTCAAAATCTTTGTTAATCTCATTTTGAATGTTTGCAGCTTTATCAACACATGCATCAATGTCAGCTCCTTGGTTACTGAACCGCTGTACTTGGAAGAAGATATAATTAAAATGTTTTGGCACAGAAAAGGTGAAATTGTATCTTCTCCTGGTCCCTGAGGAGTCTGTAAAACATGTAGGATATATTGACAAACACACACCCTTGTCTAGAGCCCTGACATCCCAGGTCACCCAGCTGCTATTTATTTCAAAACATTCACTTTACACTTATCCAAACTGCCACCTGCTGTGTAACTAACTTTTAATGGATATTGGAGCTATAGAAACAATAAACTCTTCATTTCCTTTCTGTTACTGCCTTCTAATTCGTCACTGCATTATGTTCAAATCTATTTGCATGCAGAACTGTATTTATCTTATTTCACAATCTTTATGCTGGAAACTATTAAACATGCCATGACTATGTCTTACTTTATTATTTGTTAATTTGATGCTAGTGCAGCTATACTAAACTAATCATTGTTAAAGGCTACAAAAACCTACCAGAAAAGCTGTTCCTGTATTTTGAGTTTACTGCTGAAAAGTTTTGAAAATAATTAATTTTTACATCTCTCTATAATTAGCAACCCAAATATGTCTATGTTTTAGATCTGCAACCCTGTTTTATGTTTGTTTGCAAGGTCAAAACTGAATAAAAATATCCATGAATTAAAAGAATTTTTACATTCTCAGTTGTTTACTGTATTCTTTATAGGGAACTTCCATGCCTTTACAAGCACTAGTTTCACCAGGATTTGCAGTAGAAAATTATTTCTCATGGCAAGTGAGACACAAGAAACTACACTATAGCATTAATTTAATTCTGTAAATGAACAGAAAGAACTATGTTCACATTCAACTACTGCTTCAAACGTTTTATAAACATCAGACCCACCCCCTCTCCCTAATGTGAGATTTGGGCTATTTGTAGAAATCACTGGAGATTGAATGGAAGTGAATCCACCCCAGGCAGGCAGGATACTGGGCTGCAAATAATCTGTCCACAACAACTGTCCAGTCTGTAAAACCAGATTCTGCTTTTCTTCACTAAGTACAAACAGCTTTGGGGTCCATACAACCTGCAAAAGAATGAACCCACCACTTTGCCCTCAAGATATCCTATAAGAGCCCCTTCTGTAATTTAAGTCTGTACTCTGGAAGTTCATCCTCTCCCCTACTGCCTTAAAAAAACATTTTAACCTCTTTTCCAAAAAAAATTTCAAATGCTTCAGAGAGGTACAAGAAAGAAGAACTAAGATTTTAATGAAAATGTTATTTACATTTAAATAGAACTTTCTGAAAGCAACAAACCAGAAATAAACTAAATAAAATAATTTCAATAAAGCCAACACAAATAACAAGTAATTAGTGGTTCTAATCAGTCTGTAAATAAGGAAACCAAGGAGAATATCAGTTACTCCCTGAAAGGTATCTCAAATAAGTACAGATGCAAAGCTGGATTGCAGGATTTTTTTTAATGTTTCTATGCTATTTCCAAGTATCCCATTAGCTGACAGTAAAAGTTCTCAACTGCAAATTAGTTTTTCAATACACTTTGCCTCCTCCCTGAAAATATCACAGTATGTCTTGATTATTCTCATTAGCACTCCATGATGAATATAATCCCAAAAAGTCATTAAGTGTGTATTTCCTATTTAACAGAACATGAAAAAGTAACAATTTATTCTACAATAAACCTTACTTCCTTTGCTTTTGTATTAGTGTAAAATATTTATAAACACCTTCTCTTTCTGAAATCCAGATATTTCA
The DNA here is from genome assembly GCA_013397195.1 of Hylia prasina. Taxonomy (NCBI): domain Eukaryota; kingdom Metazoa; phylum Chordata; class Aves; order Passeriformes; family Sylviidae; genus Hylia; species Hylia prasina. Next base: position 344,341 of record VYXD01012041.1, on the reverse strand, counting down.
ATGGGCTCAGGGTTTTTTCTGATTTCTAAAATATTTAGTTTGAAGAAAGGCGAACCAAGATACCAAGATCTTGCACTTTACCTTTCATTTCCAGAAATTTATATGTATTAAACTACCATGGGAAGAGATTAAATGCCAATCCCTTGGTAGGTCTGTATTTCAGTATTCCAAATGAAAAACACATCATGCACATAAGTGGTTTTTGTAAAATATAGAAGTTATCAAAAGTCTTGAAAGACAACTCCCATTTCATGTTTTGTGACCAGAAATCCTCTATCTCAATGACAGCGAATTGAGCTGCTTTTCGTATGTGAATGTATTTAGTAATTCCCTGAGAAAACAGACAATTGTAATCTAACATTAAAGCTTCTGGTCTGTACCTATCTTCAACAAACAGGTGCAATTGAGTACATTGATGCTCCTTCCTTCCCACAGTGACCTTCCTATGTCAGAAGACCTTCTTATACTTCTGCTAAATAATTTAATTACTTATGAGTTAGGGTTTCTTTGTAACCATTTAAATGACTAACTCATTAAAATGCATAAATATGCAAAACATGTCACTGGGTCAAACAGCTGTGTTGGTAAAATTATGGCGGTGGAAGTCCCTAAGAACATAGAAATATTATAATCTACATTGCTCATTATATGGCAAAAACTTTTCAAACAGATTAACTTTATAGT